>DWPT01004437.1:0-13241 GCA_018251895.1 Agathymus mariae mariae | reverse complement strand
GATAATATAATCTTTACGCAAAGCCCTACCACCAAGCAGGCTAGCTTCTGTCGCCTCTTACGACACCCTGTTCTGCCGTGGGATTGGGGGGGAGTATTCTAGGCCGCCCCAATACGGCACAAATTAATTTTGTTAGGTGGGTGGTGGCTACAGGCAGGTTTACCACCACGCATGAGTACTTCCGGCACAGCCCCACGCTCCCGGACAAGGAGGAACTCTGTCGTTGTTCAGCAGAACCCACCCAGCAGGGGACAAACACATTGAAATAATAATAATATTACTACTAGTCGACTAAATAAGAATTTATTGGACAAAAAAATTATCGATTTTGTAAGGTATTACAATTTCACGTATACAATTCGTTGGGGGTTCGTGGCACCTACAAACCCCTCTTCACCCTTGCCATGCTTACGTTCACCTGCAGCAGGGGGGGTTTTCTGAACTATAAAATGAACGTAGACCGTTAAAAATCTTTATTTCGCCTATTTCGTTTAAAATTGGTCGGTTTGGACCACGAAACACAAAAATAACTAGCAAGGCCAAAAGGTTTGGACAACAATGAGAGAATAAGAAAAAATGCGAGTTACCGCGAATTACAGCGCAAAGCTCCCAAGAACGCGCCACAAAGTGGTTTAACGTTTATAACAACGTAAAATATTTTGACAACGCCGCGGTAACGGCCGCCGTGTTTGTTTTTAATTAAAACGTTATTAAACGGCGTGCTATAACGACAGGCCAGCGCGGCTCGTGGAGTGGGGGGGGTTGTTTCCTCGGACTTAATGCAACTCGTCCTTGGTGATTTGGGTACTCACGGAGACATACATGACGGTGACGGATAGTTGACGATTTTACTATAGTGAGGGCCAAGATTCGGTTTTTGTTAGGCATTTGACAGTTGATGTATCCGATGACGCTGCTAGTCGAGCGCAAGTTTTTGAGTGTTTGTTTTCAGATGGATTGCAATATAAGCTTAAAATCGCAGCCTAGATGGAGGTGAGGTATTCCACGAACCACCTCGTACTATTGTTTGAACTGGTATCAAATTGCATTCACGTTTCCGTCAGCAAAAAATAATCTCAGCCTGAAATGCTTGTGTCGTGTTTTAAACAGCTCACTCAGCTCGAAGAAGAGTTTCTCTCCGTTCGGACGTTGTGAACACCCAGGGTATTATGTTATTTATGAGTCATGGTTTAATATAATACACTTCGGTGTCTGTCAGTTCGTTACGGTTGTGTAGCCCAGTTTGTGACCAGTAACCTGAGCCTGTCCACTGAGCAAGGGGTTTCATGATTGATTTTTACCGTGAGTTTTTTTGGGTCTATGTTTGTTTCATTTGTACATGTACACTTCACGCGCACAGAGAATCGGAGAGCGCGTGTGTGACAGTGTCAGTGAGCGTTTTGTATTGTAATAATTGTAAATAAAAATATAAAATATATACAATTTATTTTAGCGAAACATTTCGACGTTAGCTTATATTTATACATGTATAATCGTTGGTCATTACAAGCTTCTGAAGTTGACTGATGAACTCAAATTCACGTAATATGGGAGTAGTCAAAGCGGTTGTTTATACATCCATGCTAAGATTTGTTACGTATTAGCATATTATGTATTAACGAAATTACTTAATATTAACTTCTGCCGGGCCAGCTAATGTTTTTTTCCATTCATCGGCCAAATAACTGAAAATCGAATTTAAGGGGAATCGATTGAGTCAAGAATGGTGAAAATCCTTCCAAGGCTCTTTAAAACACAAAAGGCACTTAATTCTCATTCACAGCGCCCCTTATCGGGTAAGAGGTCGCTGAGGGATGTGAAGGGGGTGAAGAGATGTGAAGGGGGATTATGTACTAGCTACGGGATGACCAAGTGACCGTGATATTTGGACGAGGGATTATGGACCGGTAACTTCGTCTTCTGCAGCTTTAAACCGATTTCAATCAATCAAAAAAATGGCTGTAGGAGATGTTTATTCCATTTTTGAGTCCAACTCAACCTCCCCTGCTAGTGGTAAACGTGTTTAGAGGTAGCTAGGATCACGATCCAACTCGATCTCCACCGGGCTTGTCCATGCTGGTGTGGTCTTCACAAGCCTAGCTGTCATCCTCATAAACGTTAACCAATAGATATCTTAAAATTATTTAATTTGTGCTACAAAGA
This sequence comes from Agathymus mariae mariae, assembly GCA_018251895.1. NCBI lineage: Eukaryota > Metazoa > Arthropoda > Insecta > Lepidoptera > Hesperiidae > Agathymus > Agathymus mariae. The sequence goes on along the minus strand of DWPT01004437.1, from coordinate 11,078 downwards.
CGACTGTAATATCTACAAACACAATCATTATATTTATATATATATATATGCTGTTACTAACGGACCCGGCAGACGTTGTCCTATTCAAACGTTGTCATTCCCGCTGTTAGTGAGTTCACCAAACATGTTAAAACTATCGATAAAATGTATACCAACTGACGTTGTTTTTACTGGGTGCAGTTGTGAGACTAGCTACGGATTGAAACACAAAAATTGCATCAAAATTGGTCCAGCCGTTTAAGACTGCAGTGATATAAACACAAGATTGCAGTTAATTTCCTTATGTTAACTGCATTCTTTAATTCTGACAGCAACACTACTTTGGGACAAGGTTTTGAAAAGCTGTTGTAATCCAGGCTACCCCAGTACAAACTCCAGACTTAAACAAAGAACTGATGTAGCCTTAAATCTCCTGTCTTCCCTGTCTTGCGGGTGGCATGGTCGTACACGAGTTGGACATCACCAACACCACAACCTTACAAACATTTCTCTGTGACATAAATGTCTGCCCGGCACGAGATCAAACCCTGGTCCCCTCGTTCGGCAGTCAGTCACTAACATCTGGGCTCTGGAGTCGTATTTAACTAATATTGAAGTAATACTATTAAGTGCACTCTGTGCACACGCTGTTTCCTCAGTGTCCAGAGTCGGTTGCCCCCTGAGTTGGCTAAGGCCCGCTAAACGACATAAAGTACAATTAATTATTATTTCGCTTATTATCGAAAGCAATGCATAATGGTCGTATTTCTGCTAAATTAACAAACTTTTGAAATATTGTCAAATAAACTGTCAGTTTTTACCAATAAAGTCGAATATAGGTTGCCGGTAAAACTCCCCAACTGTTTGTCACCGACGGGTCGATGGCAACTCGGATGAAAGAACGCCCGACGTGATCAGCTGCCCTTATACAATGTCTATAGAAAAGTAGATTTTATTCAGATCTTAACGACAATAGTATTGTTAACAATGCGTTGTAACGGTGTTTAGGGAAGCGATTTTTGCACGTTGGGAGCCTGCTACAATGCGTTCATATTATTAGCTGTCGATTGCCCGGCTCCTATTTGACAGCTGGGCAAAGTTTTTGTATGTGTAAGTACTGATTTCTGTGTAGGACTGTGTTGCTATGAGGAATTGTTAACACAGCGCATGGGACTTAAGAGTAGATGAATTTTTTCATAGTTTTATGGTCGAAGTATCGGTCCATAGTTAATAATACTTGGAATATCCATTACATTAAACATTAAATAATATAAGTTAAATTTTTCCATGCGTCTTGTAATATTGAGTGGAGTCAACCGCATGAGATCCAACTGTTATTATTGTCGACCAGCTGACATGGACAAGAGGTTCCGTATTCCATCTCCAGCTGAGACAGACATTTATGTCACAGTGTGACGTTGGCCGATAATCGTCTCATTATACCAACCACCAGGAACAATAAAAGCACCAAATCAAGAAACGCTAAGATTGCCTGGACCGATATAACAAACGCACTAATAATATAGTTCTACTAGCATTTGTACTTCGAAACAAAGTTAAATATATTAAATCATTTGCACGATATACTAAGAATTGCTTTAGACATAGCTTCGTGGTGGATTTCTCGCAACAGGAGTAATTTCACTGAGTCATCGGCACTTTTGTTCTAAGAGAACAGGGATCGCTACGTCATCACTTCTAAAGCTTCGTATAGTCTAGACTAAGACTGCCGGCGACTTAGTTTTAGAGGAAAAAATATGACATTACGCATTTAGGGTTAAAGTCCGTGACAACGTAATCATATTGAAGAAACCTAATCAGATGTTTCTGTAGATGTATGATGTAGACAGCTGGTCTCCGCTAGATTCAGAGGCCTCGGGATCGGTTAGAATGGCGCAAGTTATTGGAAGCCAATGTCCAACAGTGAATTTCGAAGGAGTGATGTACTTAACAAATACATTATAAAAGAGGTCCGAGGTAGGAACCTTGAGGTACCCCCTGATATTAAACGCGATTTCGATGTCGATTTCATAGACTCCCAAAGTGGCTGTCATGTGAACGATATTTTTTTTTAAATTACACTTATTTTGCGTATTATAAGCCGATGCTTGACAACAAGCCCATGTGATGGTGACGTGATATAATCTTGGATCGTAGACGGCAATGGCTTAGGAAAACTATTGACTGAACACGGACGCGAGTAAGTTTTTAATAAATATTTTTCCATTTAATTATAGAATGTAAAAATGAAGCGTAGTATTATTCGTTTATTCGTTTGTTCGTCGGTGACAATAGATTTTTTAACTTCCTGGAACACGAAGAAAGTTACATTTGGTACACGTATAGATGCTGTTAATAAACGAATTGTCACTATGAATGAGTTGATAAGTTTTAAAAGTTTCAAATGAAATGGCGCAGAAAGAGAAATAAAAGTTAATTATTCTAATTATTGTATATTCGTGGAGGCTTGGAGGTTTACGTTCAATTGATTTATATCTATATTCATATTACGAAGAGAATTTGTGTGTATGCGGAGGATGGATGGACAGGACATAGGCATGTCAGGTTATATTACATACTTGTTCAACACACGTAAATATCTGTCCCTACTATGAATCGACCCTAGGCACACTCGACCTGACGAAACTAATAATTTTATTTCATTATATTTGTAGTAATAATTTTGAACGTATTTCAGTTACAAATCTATAACGTAAAATAAAAATGAGCACTTTACAGCAACTACAGGAAAAATGATTTGTTAATACAAAACGCAGTTACTCATTAATTATCCTTGAACTAATTATAGACTTGTGTGATAACTGAACTACGTTACCACATGGCGAACGAGATCTTTGAAACACATGTAAATAACGTTGCTATGGTGTTTTGCCGGTAATTGCTTCCGTCTCGCCGCGACCACGACCCATGTTATTGGGCAGAAATATTGGAAAAAACACACACCGTAGTTACCCGTTACAGTACAGGTGTATGTAAAAATATAGAAAAAAATTAGTTTTTGAAAAAACCTTTTTTTTTTTTTAATCATACAAAAGCATCGTGCGTCGTGAATACGGCTCGACTGCGTACAATATAGATAATAGATTATGATAGTATCTCTAACAGAGTAATTTTAATGTCCTGTAAAATTTGTTACTGTTGATGGGTGAATTTTCTATATTCTCCCCTTGTACAATTTTGTTTGTGTCTCCAATTGCCCATTTAACAATTTTCTTAGTGTTATATATTTTATTTTCTCAAACATTTACCTTAATATTAGTACTAATAATGCTTGACACAACAGAACGTGTTTCTTTTTATGAAATAGTTCCATTATCGATATGAAATGTATCCTAGACTTTGACCGTTAAATATATATTTGAAAGATGCCGAGAATCATCTCAACTGTTCAGTGATTTTAGTGTTATGCGTCAGACCGACACAGACAAGCAAAAATTAAATTTAAAAAAGTCAAATCTCCGTATCAATAACAATTTACCTACATTAAAATATTAATTAAAAAGCATAGTAATTAAAAAATATCCAACCCCTAAAAAGTATTCCTATCCTGCCATAAGAAGTAACATTTTAAGTTCAATTTACTATTCACATTTTATCCCTAGATAAGATTTCTGAGAACCAATAAATATATTATAAATCTCTAATACGTGACAGTGGCATGGACTTCCCATTACTGATAAAGGTCCTGTTATCGAACGCTTATAACACACAACTAACATTTGTTGTTTGGCTCTACGATCTGCAATGTTTGATCAGCCTGGCTTAGTTACCTTTCTTCTAGAATCAGGAAATAAATGTACAGAATTGGGTAACACTTGTTGCTCGATACGACTCGGTGATACGGTTACACAGTGAACATCTACCATGATGTGGTCAGTCTCGTTTGTTGACTAGTAGTACCCACTTCAATAAAATATTTGTGACATCGCTGATTAACACTGCCATAACAGAACAGCTTTCGCAGGCGATTCTTTGCCGCCATTTCCAAACGAACCCGCGTTCCATTTCCAAATTATTTCAAACATGGCCGTCGTAACGAGACCAGTGGACAAACAGCAATTGACCCCAATTCGCGTGACTAATGGTTCGGACCTAGGGCTGGTAAAATGGTCGAAAAAATATATTATTTATATTTTACTAACTGTGCCCCGTGTTAAAGTTCGAGCTTTTGGTGATGTACGGTTCTTGTCGTGCAGCCAACTCGTTACTCGATCGAATTTTCATATATTAGTCATCGATAATTGAGCTAATGGCCAACGTTTTGGATAAAGAATATAATCTACCGTGACAGTAGGAACATCACAGCAAGTTGCCGTCTAGGAAACAAAACTAACACTTGTTAACTGGATCTCCAAGATTACTGCCGAAATAGGACAATGTTCCAATTAGTCCATGTCCTCCATATGGTCAGCCAAGTTTATCCCGAGCAAGGCAAGTCGATTTCAAGTTGAGGATAGATGGATTTCTCATCCCGTGCTTCTAGTGGATTCTGTTAATAAATGGATATTTTTAAATTATGCTCCAAAATGTAGATAATCTAATCTATCTGAAGTATTATAAAACTGTAATAAGTTTTGTCTGTACGTAAAATTAATTGTGTATGATGATGGGGCATCTTCAATATTTATTGTCATTATCAGAGAAACCCAGCATGGGAATGTTAATGACTTCATCATTCCATCTCACAATATCTTGTGGAGAAGTATGGAGAAGAATCTAGCATTTTCAGTATGTTATTATAATATAGTATATACAAATTAGTTTTATAGTAAAAAAAATCAACGATATTTCAGTTTCGACAACCCTAGGCCGTTAGCACCGCGATATCACCGACACTGATACTCCTCAGAGATGGCGCCGGAGTTGAGGGCTGTAATAAATAATTATTATTATATTCCCGCTTCATACACCCACCAGTGGTTACCCTAACTAGATATATTGTACTCTACCCTCGTTTTTCTTTACGTTCGATGAAAAATCGGAACGGTAATAGAATCATTCGCGTTTCTATCTGTCGGTCTATCAAAATTTGGTAAACTAGATGTTTTAAAACGAAATCTGGACTCCCCCTTCTTTGATATATTACGACTCATTAAGATTAAACACGTTTTATTTTTCTCCTGAAATGTTAAAACGGCAATATTGTGTACTGAAATGTCCAGCATGGTAATTAATCCTGCTTTTTATATGGTATCACCACATCAAAAAAAATGCTAACAGATGTAAACGTGCTGATTTCTGTTTTTAATTCCATGTGATTCAAATTAATCCTTCTTTAAATATCACAGACTTAATGATAGGGGTTTAATGTCAAATTGTGTTAAAATAAAAACAAAAAAATTATATAGTGCTGTTTGTTTTTAATTCTTCACGATTAAAATTATTCGTTTGTTTTTTTTTTTCATTTCACCGACTACAATCACACGGGATTGTTCCACGATCGTTAAAGATTTTTGTCGGTAGCCTCTCGGGTATCCCAAGAGAAATTGTGCCGTCAAATTGCCTGTATTGTGGCCGGATTGGCTTATCAATAATTGTACGATATTTGTCCTGGCTGCCCTCGCTTTTGCTTCATTTCATACCTGAGGTTATGTTTGTTGAACGTTTCCCGATATAATGAGTGGAAATTGATTTTTTTTATATAAATAAACAAACTTTCCTTCATTTCTGTCTTGTATTATTTGTTAATACGACATTTTGTTCTATGGCTTGCAATCTTTAGTGATTGACTTCGATAAGAAATTGGCATGTAGGTGACCGCTTGTGGTAAAAATATTAAGCGCCTTCGCAGGTTATTGATGTTCTGGTCCTGGTTATAAAGAAATATAGGCTATTCTAGCGTAGTGGAGTTCTAAGCCCCGTGGTCGAGCGTCCGGGTCGGTAATGGATTATTTCATAATAGGAGCACTTAAGTCACTAGTCTTTATCGCAATAAGCACGTTAATGCATGTTGAAGTAATCTTTCTTCTATCATACTCGGAATCACAGATTGGATGGAAGAAGTTTAAGAAATTAACAGTAAAGTAATTCACACTGCGACATACATGACTCTACAAATAAAGACAGTCATATGGATAAATTAGAGCTGCGAGCATAACACAGGTAATTTGTAGAAGATAAATTTAAAAATTTAATTTAATTCTGCCTAGCGTATAAATAAATAATAAAAAAATACATACGTTTAAGTACTCCCCTGAAAAACTGAGGACTCTGCGTATACACAGGTTTTCAGTTTGGAAATTACATAAACAACCACGTGAGCACAGCGTTTAGTTTGCACAGTTGACGTAGGTGAGCGTTGCTAAATGAGAAGAATCAGCTTGTGTTCATAATACTTCATATACTTCCAAATGCAATTGCACAACATATGTTGGTTTTATTTAACTGAACGTAAATTCGAAGTACTAAACGATTTCTAACAACTCGAAAAAAGAAAATACCTCAAAAGCCCGGTATTCAAATCAACCAACAATGATCGAATTGAAAAGAACAAAAAAGAATCTAAATCCAAACTGTCAACCGGACGCAATGGCGGCGACGATGGCGGCAAAAAATTGAATATTACGGGAAGTAACGATAAACGGTGATAGGAAATGCTGACCCCGGAGCGATAAGGACCCAGGCGTGTTTGAGTTTAGAACGATTGGCCATGTATTTTTTATTTAAATCGATTTGAGAATAATTCAAAGGTTTGTAAAGCAGCTATCTGTTTACTGGATAGTTTTATACTAACTGCAAAGGAACAGACAAGCTACTGATAGTACTTGGTCGCCGTTAAGTAGTTCAATATAACAGAAGCAAGCTCATTCTACAGTTTACATGTACGCAGTGAAGCGGTCGTGAAAATAGGACTGTAGATCTCCACGAGTGCGATCTAACTAAGAAGGAAATTCATTTTTCGGTAGTGGCGTGCTAATGCAAAGGTTAAACGGGCCTCAAATGGAACAGTTTAGTCTATAGTACCAATTTGTAAATGATTATGTTTTTCCAAGCAAAGTTTGGGTTGTATACTAGGTAATTATATTATTTTAATAGCAGAACGCATGCCAGCCCAACTATTTTTAAATAAAACGTATTCAAATGAAGTTACCCTCTTGAACTCTGTCTGTAACGTAATTTGCATTCTACAAAAGCGCATTGTAAACACAAAACAGATATCTCTTTTAGCTTTATCTATATTGAAAGTGGCACAGGAAAAAATAGCTTATTATTGACAAATCACGTACGGAGACTATCTCGTATGTCGTCAAACGATTGTACGTTTTATTCTGAATAGAATTAATAATGTATTCACTTGGCTGCGTGTTTGTAAGGACTCGTGTCAGGGATAAGGTATAAAATATGATTTATCTCAAAGCGTCCGGATGTTTGCTTGCGACCTTTTAGGTTTTTTTACAACGTATCTATATTTTCAAATCAATTGACAAACGATTAGATGGGTAACTTGAGGGTAAGTGAACACGCCGAACAATTCCTCCGTCATCTAAATTGTGTTGGTTCTAACAATAAAAAATTGGGGATAACATTACGAGCTACTTAAGAAAGGATTAGTTTAGCATCCAAGATGTTTTCTTAGCGTTAGATTGTATCTAAAAGGACAGTGAATACGCTTTTACAAGTAAGTGCGTTCAACATGTTACACTTCATCGCCACTTACCAGTAGGTGGGATTGTTGTCAAGCATTAACTAATTTTATGTAAAGAAATTATTAAAGTGGACAAAGTTTTATTATGTAACGGGTACTCACGATACGTTTTATTCGTTGCCAATATTTAACCACGTAACCACTACCCGACATATGGGTCGAAATACCACCATGACATTAGTTTAAAATCATATGTACAAAGTTATCTAATTATTTGTAGCACTTCGTAACCAGAGACACAAATTTGTAACAACAACTATTCTTAAGTTTAATTTTCATAGCAACCGCCATGACATAAATTGTCTATGATCATGGAGGGTAAGTCGTTTCCAAATTAGGAGATCATCGACACCAAATACTTACTTATTTGTTAGTAATAATGAAATTTCTGAATGGCTGATTGAAACGTATTCACACCATAAATCACAATTACATTCACCCCTTGACCGAATACGCTTCTCTCGGCGTCTGCGAGCGCAGACTATGTATTTTTTAGCGATGACGTAATTCGAATATGTCAAACGTATGAAGTAACAATGATGTCATCGAAATTAACATTGTCTAGGCTTTATGATATAGTTTCGTCTGAGCAACAGCAAACCCTTAATACCATGTTTTCGTTTGCCATCTATTACCAAAATAATAAAATATCCATAATTTATCTTATTCGGTTGAGATGCCTCATAAACTGTATAAATGTTACCTACCGCAGTATTAGCAATCAAACAGAATAATGTGAACCGGACCAGCTAATGTGTAGTCCAATTCACGAAGCACCGAATTCCCCGAAGAGCCTCTCAACACGTGCACTATATTATTCAAAACTTTGCCCTTGTTATTGTTGAACAAATCGTATGGGCATTTGAAATTTAAATCTTCTATTTCAAAGCGGTGTTTTTATGAACTACTGTTGACGAAATGGAGTCACCTATTGGGTGCTGTCGATTTATCATAGCTCCAATAATGTATACTTAAGTAAATATTGAAACGGTTACATACTTACCCATCTGCACTAGGGTTCTTGCGCGGGCGGCGTGGGCGTGCACAAATGTTATATCATTAGAAACTAAGCATTAGATAGATGAAATACGACGATTAACAGTAGAAGCCACTATAAGCAGACCTAAACGTCTCTGGTTAATGAATATGTATATAATTGATAATAACTCAGTTTTAACGCCACCTATCGGATCAAATGGACCTCGTGTCGAGAAACGAGACTTACACATTCAGATTTTTTGGCAAGTTTTTCTAAACGATTTCCTGCACTCAACTTTTCACAGTGCCCCAACTGTTTAATTCACCTTCTAATAGCAAAATCGCTGAGCGAGGGTATTGGAAAACTTTAACAATATTGTCTACCCGCCAAAAGCACTTGGGCATATTCAGGCACAAAAGAGGGTACTTAAATTAATAATATCCTTGAGTCTATTTAACTGCCATTTTACTACGTGACTTGTGAACGGAGGATCCCGGGTTCGATTCCCGGAGACATTTATGCCACAGGTATGTTTATGGAAGAGTTTTGACTGTTTGTGATGTCTGAATTATGTCCACGTTTTGTACATGCCATGCCAAATGCAACATGAGGTTTCCCACTAGTTTGTGAAGATAATTTATAACAGAGCCCCTTATAAGATTTACAGCTTATCGAACACGCACTCACTGGACCAACACAGATATCTAGGTAACGCGTGCGGGGGGAGATATGGTCCACCATCGATACCAGATCCCTAATAATATTCAAGGAAGAGCGTTAAAAATTGCGCATTGTAAAATCATATACAAGTACGTGTTTAGGTTATTGAACTCCTAAGCGGCTAGACCGATTTTGTTAAAATTTTGTGTGATTAAGTACGTCCCCTGAGGGCTTAGATTCACAACTGAAGCCTGTAAAAACATGTCACTTAGTATACAGGTTATCGACAATAACAGAACTAGAAAAAACGTTTGGTGAACACACTAATACCAGGCAAGCCAACAGGAGAGGTTCGAGCAAGGCGACGTCTGCCGGGTTTGCTAGTTAAGTTATGTTATAAAATTATTTTGTATCATGTGCCAACCCTGTCGTAATGACGCAACGTCTAGACGGTGTCGGCTTTTCTTTCGCTATCAGAAGCAATGGGTATCCGCTACAAACTATGAACTTGGTAGATTCAGGACTCGGGACCGCATGGGAACGGAATCCGAACGGGCAATAACTCAATTATGCCATTAACGGCACTATCCGTCATCTTAATCGACAGTGGGACGGAAGTGCGTCATTTATAAACCAATTCTCTGTGACCGCTTCAGTGTACCATGGGTCATAATTGGCGATCTCTGGGATCATCATCCTCTACACTTTCACACTTTGTATTAGCCCGGCGATGTGTTTATTTGTATGAAAGTGTATGTTGCTTATATGTGTAATGTAATATTACGTCACAAATCTTTCGCACGAGATGATGAATGAGAGTTAATATGTTTGGTGAAAGGATTTTTGACTGAATGAAATAATATTTATTTGAAGTTGGTTTCATTCGACGTCAAACTATGATATCGCTTCAGCAAATCCCTACCTTGAGTGAAAGAAGATGAGGCAAGAAACTTCCAAGGAGTTCTTTTTCCTACTCACAGCTACAGAAAGCACTTGCTACTTGCTGTAAGTAACATAAGGCATAAGTGTTAACTTAGGCTATATATTGACCTCGTGTATAAGCAGTGTTATACTTACAGCAATCATCTAGTAGTACTAAGTAGCTACTTACCTAATATTGGTTTAATATCACATACGCTTCTCGGACTCGGTGGTCCATTACCGCAGCCACTGCCGCATCTACTCGTTTCTACTTGCATGAAAAACATTTTGAAGTAGGCAGCACTGTTTCGAAAATAAATGTATATATGTAAAACGTATTTAACATTATAAAATTTGCATTTATTAATACACTGTTTATTCACTTATGAATATAAAATCACTCGAATGGCCCGCTTTTTGCCATGCCGATGTATAATTCAAGTCAGACGTTAGCAGTCTGTAATAACAACAAAGATGGCGTCACGGTGAACCCGAATTGTGGTACCGATGTTTTAGGTTGCTTGCATATGTAGACCGCATTTTGAGCCTCGTGGAAAACTAGACATGATAATTTAGAGTGTAGACCCTGTCTATCGAACGAGCTGTCCCGGGTTTGATTAGGCGGCAAATGTTTATGTGACAGATGGTTGGTTCTTCTTGGATCGTGAATGTTTGTCGTGTCATTGTGTACATCCACACCACCCGCGACATAGGAATCCTAGTGTCGGGATGTGTGTGTGAATGGTTATTCCATTTCTTCTTTTAGTTTACATTCTCCCTATATAATATTATTGGTATTATTATCTTTCCATGAAGCCTGCCTGGCTAGCTACCACCCTCCTGCTTGAGTCAGCCGCCAAACGACTCGTCGTG
>DWPT01004436.1:0-13243 GCA_018251895.1 Agathymus mariae mariae | reverse complement strand
ATGGTGTTCTGCAGTGAGCCGCTAATAATTTGAAGCTGATGGAAGGTAGTGCAGAACGATAATAACAGTAATAAATGTATTGAAACTTGTTGAACTTAGTTAAGGCAAGACGATGCCTATCAGCTATTTCTACTTTTTATGGGACGGTAAGTCGCTAAGTCGGTAAACGAACAAAAGTGCGAACGTAGAAGTTAGTGGCTATCGTGACTTGATGATTAATTACTTGATGACAAGTCGTGATACTCACTTAAGATACAAGAAAAAGAGTGAAATTTATTGAAACTCACCATTTCTACAGTCTGCCATTGTATTACAGTTTAGATGATGCGCATGCCATACGAGGATGACTAAGTTAATGTTAAAATCAAAAAAAGTAAAGACGTCAAATCTTACTAACAACTACGTAGCATAAATCGTTATAAATATTTCACTCGCCTTATAAATACAAAACCTACATATGCGATTATTCTTTCAATAGATTTTTTATGTCGAGAACATTCAAAGTTGCTGATACAACTAAACGTAAAACCTCAACCACGCTATAAATCCCTTCGGAAACCCGTTGCCACATGCTCTTACATGGAATATTAGCTGACTGTTATTATTATACACAGGCCGCTCAAGTTTGAAATTAGGAGCTGGCGTGTTAGGTTTTCGAAACCGTATTCTCTACGTAGGGGCACCATATGATAAAAAAAAAATATTTTTTTTATTCCTTTCGCCTTGAAAACTTAAACTTTCAGTTTAAAAGGAGTCAAGTGGGAAATTAAGTCGACAATTCTTGCGATCATCGATCCTCATCAAAGTCATATTTACATTAGCTGCTAAAAATTAATTATTGGAATGCTTATAAAGCTTCGACTAAAGATTTTCGAAGCAAACACGTTGTGTGTCAAAACAAAATAGCCAAGAAGTCCAGGTTTGAAGTAGAATATACTAGAAGTATTTTTTTGCTTTGCCAGACTCCATATATGAAACAAATGTAAAGGTATCTATGGAAGATATCTATGGTCGTAGATCACTCGTTTAAATCACACTTGTACGACTTGACTCGAGCATCTATTTTTGTATAATTCAAGCTCCTCCCTCGTCTTTTTCTCCCGTCAGCAATTTTCTTGGACAGAAGGAGAAAGAGAGTTATTCAACTATTTTCGTACTTTCCATCTTTTTCCGTCATTAATCATTATGGTTAGACTTTGCCAAATGGGTGAAATACACTTCACGCTTATCTGCAAATGAAGCACCACATAAATAGCTTCTCCTAATAAGCAATCAACTGATGATGATGATGCAAAAGAGGACATTATTGCTTGTCAGTTACAAGAAATAGAAAATATCTATTCTTTATTTATTTATTCTTGGTACTTTGATAAGTTCTTGCGCTTCACTGGTCACCCAAAAGAGCTACGTTTAGTCTTTGAAAGAGCTTTTGTTCCAAACCTGGATTAATTTCCGGGTTACAAGCACCTTTACGTATTGATGCATTTCGGGTCGCCAGCGGCGTCCACACGTTGTTATGAATGTAATGTGGTCTATAATATGTGCCTTCAAGAAACTGCTTCAATCAATTCATATGATATAACATTTATATATGTATGTGTAGACTTAATCATAAACAGTTTGAACAACTTCTAACTATAAAGAGATTAAGACAAATAAGAGTTTAAAAGGATAAAGAAAAAGCCGTGAAAGGTCATCGAGAATAGAATAATTTGGTAATCGAGCCTGAGGAATACCGTATGCTGTTGCTTTATTACATAAACATTGCCCAAAGGTCATTTTAAGATAAACTTTTGGAGTAACTTTGTTTGTTTGTGCCTATATATACTCATAGTAACCTTTGGGCAACTAGTTCAACCTAAAAGCAGGTCATGTAAGTAACATATATAAACGTTGAAACTTCCGACCGCCTTTCTTCCTCTACAATGCCCATTTGTCCTCATACGCAGAGCGGATGCGGCTTTGTGGTCTCTCGCCGATAAATTCCTCTATTCGCCCCCTGAGCGATAAGTTTAAGACTTTGCGAAAATGGTGTGAATATTTTGCATTTATTTATTAATATATATAAAATGAAGGCTAAGATTTGGAATAACAAAATATTGTGAAGACACCCCGTAACTTAGTTCCAGTAATTCTTCAAAGGCCACGAATTCGATGCCAGGCCGAAGTTATACATATTTGTATGACGGATATACATCAGTTCTCAAGTGACGAGGTATCCTAGACATTTACGTGTTTATTAATTTCGAAGGAAGTACATGCAAGTCTAATTTTACTAAATATAAAGTATTCATTCATCTGTTGCACTTCAATATAAATTGTTGATAAATACTACAAAGTAGATCGAGTATAAATATTGATTTTACTTTTCAAATCATAAAGTACCTGGGTACAGCGGCCATCTTGAAAGTTTTTTAATATTGAAGCAACAGACAGTCCGACCTGTTGTTTATGTGAATTTTAGCATTGTTGAATAATATTTCGAGAGAAGCTTTTATAAGGTAAAGGAAAAGTTATTTTTAAAATTTATTAATTAATTCTCTCATTTTGTTATATCAAAAGTATTAAATGAGCTATCAAGGACATTCGAGTAAAAATAATTTTAGCTCAATAATCCGGTTTATTATATAAATAGTTCATTCGCTTAACGTTTAAGCGTCCGTCGTGTCGAATTGTCTGAAAATGAAATTCTATATTTAATGGGATCAGATCGTAATTTAAAATATATCCGAATTTGAGTAGCCGGTGGCCATTGAATATTTTTAACTGTATGAGTATTTTATAGCAACAATGACGTAATCACATATGAATCGACTATATTTAAGACTAGCAACTTCCCCTAGTTCAACTTATATTACCTACATTGTACATGAAACAATCGTTATTTTGAGCAGGCATTTGATAAATTTCATGCTCGTCTCATTTTGCTGTATGAAGTTTCACTAGTTGATTTTACTATACGTGTAAATTAGAATAATTTTAATTTATTAAATTAAAACGAAAGCCAGATATAGAAAATTCAATATGAAAACTGCAAAACGATTAAATGATTAAAAAATAACAACAAATTTTACTGTGTATGGATTTTCATGTCGAGATATCATAATGATTATGATAAATTTAAGTTCTTATTTTGTATGTATAGTGTAAATTGGTCTAATTTCAGTTTTTGACCTGTTGGCAATAGTTATAAAAGAAGAGTAACTTTTGAGCAATCAACGTGTGGGTCACTAATGGACATCTTAACGATGTAAAAGAGACGGAAGGTAATTTTTATTTATTGTGAGGATAATTTCATGCTTCACAAAAAAGGCAAATTAATTGGAAGCCTGAAAAATCCTCCACAATCCAATGTCTTCACCAAGAACACAAGTTTAGTAAATATTTACGAACGATAAAAAGGCAATATTATAGACGTTTTTTCATTAACTTCTTCAACTAAAACAAATATTTTGTCAAGTAATGAAATTCACGAAGAAACACAAAATATTAGAGAGAAAACAGATTTATGAAAAAGAATAAAAAAGGGCATTTTAAAATAAAGACATTTACCATTGTCGACAGTAAAAGGACGAACGAAGCTGCCAGCACAGAACTAAAGTCAATTTTAAATAGGACCAATGTGAAGGGAAATCCACTTTAAAACAAATCGAGTTAATGCCCCACGACCGGCTCGTCTGTCCCCAACTTATCTAACTTTCCCCGCAATTAATGTACTCTGCAAGATTAAATATAGTTTGTAACTTTGCTGAAATATATAGAAATTAATGCAAGTTATATTCAAATGGTTTTAACTTTGACGTTTTCACTCGGACCACCTGAAATTTTCGGTGAAGGATTAGATCATGAAAAAACATACCTACATACCAGGTAGATTTGCATAGATTTTCAAAAATATGTAGTGGACGTAGCTCAGCTAATCGTGACCCTGACTGGTGAGCGAAAGGTCCCAAGTTTGATCCAGGCCGGGGATAAATATAATTATGTAACCGATAAATATTTATTCACGAATCATAGATGTTTGTAATTCCATATTTGTGTAC
This sequence comes from Agathymus mariae mariae, assembly GCA_018251895.1. Lineage (NCBI taxonomy): Eukaryota > Metazoa > Arthropoda > Insecta > Lepidoptera > Hesperiidae > Agathymus > Agathymus mariae. The sequence goes on along the minus strand of DWPT01004436.1, from coordinate 9,200 downwards.
GTCCATGCCCTCCGCAACGTAGAGAATCCTACTGCAAAAATGTGAATACATGATCATTTATGATTGCTTACTTCACTGTTAGGTGAGACCCGACTATGGTACAATTGGAATTGTGGTAACAGCGATTATAGAATTTCTGACACCCCCTCCCCCTCTACTCAGTATAAGGTTTATCCATACAGGTATCCAATAGCCAAATTTACATGCTTTTACATTGCTAAGCTACGGATGTGTCCCGATGCTCGGATTTTAAAAGTTTTGGCCCTTTTTACAAAAAAAAAAATTAATACTTGACATCAACCTCACCTGATAGCAAGCGGTGAGGGAGTCTATGATGTTGAGCGCATTAACTTATAAAAGCCTATTCACTCTCCGGCTGAAGACTCCCACGTGATATATAGTCGGGAAAACCGATGCGGGCAAAGCTATTCCTGTCCTTTGCAGTACGCATAACGAAAGACGATGCAAACCGCGTCGTTCGCACAGGCGGGTCCTTCACAACATAAAGATAGACACTCGCCGTACATCTGGTTGTTCGATGGAAGAACGGCAATAGAGGAATTGTTTAGTAATTTTCTTGTCCACTCTCTCCAAAATGACTTATAGAAGACTGAGAACCTAGCAACCCTGCGCCTGTGCTCAAAGCCTTGACGATTGGTTTCACCTTGATCTGAGTCGCCAATGAGCCTCTTTGCATAACTCTGGAGCAAGTCCAAAGCTGATAGGAGAGATTTTATCGCACCGTATGAAACTATAAAAGTCAAACAGTTTTTATTGACCACTCCATATATTTAACAAGCAACTTCAAAGAGTACATAAAACATTAACCGTATTTTTCTAAGTTGCTCGCTGTCCTCAAAAATATTGAAACTGTCGCTGTTGTTAACCTACTTCTAGTATCCACGGAATTTTTCCTTTGTCATTATAACTTGCAGTAGGAACAAAACTTTTGTTGGTTGATGAATGAATTCTACCTTCAGAATTAATTTGCTGACGACTCTGTACCATAGTTTTCATAATCCTGCCTGCCAAACGATGCCACCAGATTCAAAATATATATATATGACAGATAAATGTTTCAACTCGGAGCTTAGCTGCTTGTAAAGTCTCAATGGTGTATGTAATCGCCATCAAAAGAAGTAAACCACAGTGGGGGCGTAAACAGCTGAACTATTTTTTAAATAGCTTAGTGTTGATTGTTGATAATTGTACAATTATAACAGTACCTAAAACGAGTCTATAAAACGTACAAACCATTGAATTCAAATGCATAAACAACAGTCTAAAAGCGATGCTGTATCAAACTTTTTGTTCAAAGATAAATCGAAGTGATTAGATGAAAATCGATTTAAAACAAATCGAGTTAACGTTCCCGATCGGTCGGCGGCCGCTGTCTGTCTCCATCTCTTCCAACTTCCCCCACAATTAATGTGCTTCGGAGAGCTTTTACATAATTTATGGCTATAAAATATCTTGTCGTATAAATTTTCAAGTTCACTACTTATGTTTTTTAATGAGGTATATTATACTGTTTCTATCTATAATCAGCATATTGTCAGGACGGGTTTCTTTGATTACGATGCCTCAGTGCGGACTGGTGGAGAAGTAAGTGGCCAAGTATAGAAAGTTGAAACCCACTAGTTATACACTAATAACTGACTGTTTAAAATGCGTTCCGAAACACTCAAGAAATTTTACGGTCTTTTGCAGATTTATTTTTAGTTGGTCTTTTGATGTTAAGGACGTCTATGGGTAGTGCTTACCACTATGTAACTAGTGGTCTGCTCCTTGGTCAGCTATTCACATAAAAAAGCATAGATTATGGAATGAAACTGAACGGTACTGAACCGAATAACCTCCGAAAATAGAAATCATCCATTAGTCATCCAGGTGCACCGCTAACAGAGCTAGTTTACAAGTACTCCAAGATGGTTTAAGCATTTTACACTACAAATGAATCTCGGTTATAAAGACTCGTGTTGAGTATACGATAGATAATGCGCTTTCCACAATACTATAAATAGCTCTATCAGTGAGCGGTGGAGTTCATTCCTATACAGGCGGAAGTTTTATTTGAGTGGAACTCAGAAACGCAAAGATTCTACTATTGGACGAAATGAAGAAGTTTCGAGTGCATAATATTGAAGTTTTATTATGTCGTTTCAGAAGATCTTTCGCTTTTACAATTCAACGTTCCGGATATCGAAGATTATTCATCGAAATTTGTTATGACGCTTTTAAAGGATATTTGGCGTTCTTTAAATGGAGCGAAGAAAATATTTACAAAATATTCTGAGAGACTTAGGTTATTCAGAACATCAAATAAATCTCTACGATACTTGGCAAAATAAATAGTGGACAAAATCCCGAAACCTCTTAAGAGGGTCAGGCCTCTACAAAGCGTCCCTAACCAAACATAAAACATGGCTACCAGAATCTAGTCTGGTCATAATATCTGGTCATAATTTGCTTAGGCGCAAAAAAAAATGCACAGTAGATAAATGTGATTTCTGTAGACAGATTTTTAACGATCTACATCACAATTTAAGATTTTATCAAATTTATGTACATGCGATGTGTTGCAATCCTTTGGTCAGACATCCGTCAGACTGGACGACGTAGAATTATTACCCATAAAAATCCCTCGACAGCCATTTGATGCATAAAAAGGTGCCTCTCATGCGGAATAGGCTCGTCTTAGGGAGTTTTGAAAGTCGTTGTACTTTACCTACCATACAGCGTTGTTCTAATTTATCCATTTCAGTATTCGTTTATGACAATACTCAAAAACCAGTAGACGGGCCACGTGTTGGTAAGTTATCACCGACCATGCACGTCTACAACACCAGAAGGGTCACCGATGGGATGATCAAGAACGTGGGAAGCCACTTGTTAACTGGCCCTCCAAATCTTCAACAGAAACATGTTATAAATATTTCATAATTTACTTCAGAAGAAAGGAAGAACAGGAAGACAAAGAACCCTTTCAACATCTTAAGTTTCATTTAGGATTTACTTTCATACTAACAGATTTGATTATTTATTCAGCAAAAATACAGGGCAGTTATGATTACTATGATGGTAGATGTCATTAGATGCATAATGTAATGTTGCATGTCTAAGCGTAGTCTTCGACCCACCAAAGTTCGGCGTCGTTGCTAAGCCTTAATACAATTTTGGTCGTACTTATAACTAAGCACAGTCTAACGTCTAACAATTATAAGCAAATACCGTACTTCAGTAGAGTTTTGAAATTTTTTAAATAAATTGTCAAGTAACTTTTAAGTTTTTCTACGAGCTGCCAAGATACGGATCTTCGGCTTTCTATGGTATCTGAGCGCTTTTCAAGTACTCACAGTTTCTTGGAACTGCCGCAAAATTTTAGAACTTTATCAGATAATAATAACTAGAACACGGTATCATAACTTTATTTGCTAGACTGCTACTGAATAAATTACTATTGCCAGTTCAATAATAATCATATTTCCCGAAACGAAACGAAGCGGGTTAATAGTAAATCATAAAAACAAAGACTGACTAAATCCATCCATCAATATCGGTCTTCAATAACGTATCGGACGAAAACTGTTTGCTCATAGCATAGTATAATTCAGACCATGGAACTATCAATCAATCAACCCTATCCTACCAAAGGGATTAAGTGTTTGATAAAACTGGTTTTAGGGAAATTACTTCCCGGGCTATTCTTATGTTTTCATTTCCTTGACTTAAAACCCATATTTAAAATATTTAAAGTTAGTTAAGGTGATACGCGTACTCATAATAAGAGTCATTTTAACACCAGGTTATCATACAACAAATTATCATAGTTCCATAGTACAGAGTAGATAGCATTACAGTTAACCTTAAGTTACCTTTCACAATGCGTGAAGTGGATATTTCTTCGTTTTCTTTATCATTGTTTGTATCTATTCATTCAATTTTCTTTATCAATCTTTATCAACTTCATTAAAATGACATATCCGTTTTTGTATCTGATTTGTGAATCCTAAAAAATAAAGAAAACAGAAATGTATAGTAATTCTATACAATATCAACTTTGTGTTAAACCGAAAATATGCTAAATTTTTAGATCTTTGCAGTTTTACTCTCAAGAATGAAAAATATGTAACAAATAATACTGAACAAATTTAGAACAGTTTATACTTTAAACCTAAATCATCGTGGATTGTACGCATTTTTTACGACGAGCTTTGGAATTATTATAATACGGGTTTTTTAAATAGTTGTCCAATATATCTACATGTGTTTATGTTAGAAACAGATTAAATAAAAAAATATTTATTTTGTTTCGAGTATGTTGAATATACGGTACTTGTAAGGCTATCAATCAATCGAATATCGGGCATTGAAAAGGGTTACGTATTCGTTAAGTCTTCCTTTGAGGCAAAATTACGGAAAACACCTGCGGCTATTGGGATATTGAATTTAGAAAAGAGTGTCCCTTTTTTACGTAAACTAAATGAAAATATATGAGAGAATTCGTATAAGTGTTTGGCTAAAGACTTAGTGTTCATTATTTATTAGATAAATGACTGAAATTGAGTTTTTTGATCAATTAAATCAAAAATTTACAAGCCAAACCATTTAACAATGATTCCATCATTATTAAAACTTCAAACAATTATTTTCGGATTCCTCTAAATAAAACAGATGCAGAAATCTCTACACTACGATCGTCACCCAACTGTTTATTTCTGTCCGCAAGCAAAGGGGGCTCAAAATAGAAAAGTCCACGCGAACTCTTCAGCGGCGCTGCACGCACGCGAAAAGAGCCGGAATGAAATCCAAACCAAACATTTGAGTGTACGACACCGTGAAATTAAAACCTCTATTTACGAAGTAACAATTTGGCGGATTATCGCATAAAACTGTGAAAAGCATAGGTAAAAATAAGACACGTCTTTTCGCGACGATGGCGGCATCGCCAATGACCGCCATTTTGTTTGTATTGACCACGTGGCTAGCAATATGCACTGCTTGTAATGTTGATATGGCAGTTTATAAACTGTCAGTTGAATATCTGTGGAGTGAAGAAACATTTCCCAAGGATTACCCCTTACATCGTCCCAAAGCTCAATGGTCGCCAATTTTCGGTGAGTTACACAAAATTAATTTTATTGCATAGAATTTATCATTAATGATATATTTCAGAAAATCGTAGATTCCAGTGTTCAGCACAGACAATCATAGAAAAAGAATGAGCGATGTGTTACGGAAGCTTTATCTCGGCTTAAAATATTACAATTTAACGCATGACTGAATTAAGTATCAATCAGTGTGTTTCAAACCAGGGTCGCCTTCAATTATTGCATCACAAATACAAATAATGCACTCGTTATTATATCCTATATCTGAGTAATGTTACACAGTTGTCATATTCACTAACATAAAAAAATTCACTAATTTGTATTTTTTTTTGTATACGTACATATATAATATATGGTATTTTAAGTTACAAATAGGTTTTGTCTTCGACAATAGGTGGTTCTAAATTGTAAAAAATAAAGAAAATATTCAATTTCACTGTAAGAAGATATATTTTTGTGTCAAGGACTCTTATGTTAACACTGTTTATGCTTAAAACTTCTGATTGCATGAAACAATAAAATTTAGTATAACACTGAATCACAGACTAACTCCTACGCGAGCTTAATTATGCAAAGTAGTGTAAGTATTTTGTCACTAGAAATTTATTGTAGTGAAAAAAATAGTAATATTATTGTCATTAAGGAAAACGAAACAAAACCGGCATACCTATAAATTCTCAATAATATTCACGTCGATGAGAAGAATTGGCGTAGGCACTTAACCCGTTCGATAGTAGACTTAATCCTTATTATAAGAAACTCGACTTGGACAATTGCATGATCAAATATCGCCGCCGGTATACCTCAAGGTTGTGTGTTGTCTCCTCTCTTCTTTTTTTTCTATATTAATTCAATAAGTCTCAATTTATCTTCTCTCTACCACCATTATGCTGATGATCTCCAAATCTATTACCAATGCCGAATTGAAGATTTACCGAAGGCTATCATTATTCCCAACGATGATTTGATCAAAGTTTCGGTAACCACACATACCAGTCAACTACATGGTTTAAATATTAATCCATATAAAACAGGCCATAGTTATGGGTATGCTATATGCTTATGCTTCATCGCATGGCCTCTTACATAATGTTAAGAAAAGTAAACATGGCCTTTCAGGGTGCCAGTCAGTTCTTTGAACATCATCCTCCAATTATTGAGAAGGCTTTAGATATCAAACGGTTATATCGTTTCAAATACCTGGGAGATTCCGTATTGACGACCATAAGGACGATGTAGAGAGAGAGGGAGCGTAGGGTTTTTCGAGGTGACATGCGGATCCGTAGATTCACCCAATGTTCTGTCAGGTCAAAGTTACGCTATTTAAAGCCTACTGTTAAGGTTTGTACACGGGTGGTCTATGTATTAGATATACCAAAGAATTCTTCAGCGCTCTACGCTTCCAAAATCTTTACAATACATCTTTAGGATGATGTTGGAACTATGTTGCAGTGCGTTGGATACATTTGCGCATAGGTGGACTGACGACTTTCTCACTTCATCCTTAAAAAAGCAGTGGCTTCGATGAGGTGAGTTAGGGATAACACCAATGCGGAGGCATTACATGCGGACCTTAACTAATTCTGATCACTCCATTGCTTATGTTCGCCCTCACAAAGTGCCTCTCAAGTACGTAACTTATTCATTTGTTCGTGTTTACTTACTGTGTTTGATGCGTTTACTTATTATTAATTAGTCTTAAGTCATTGTCTACTAACACGTAAACTTAATAGACGAGATACAGTATTCATTACGGTCACGTACGGCAAAAACAATGTCGGTCCCTTGCACATTCATCGGCCGAGTACTCTAGAAACAGTTCCGGGAAACTTTTATTTATGTAATTAAAGCAATCCAAACACAACGGGGAATGCTTTCCGAGGGTACTAGAAAGAAGTTTCGCCTTTTATCTCCCAGTTAAGTGACATTTCGCGGTTTGGCCTGTTCCGGAAAACTCGAGATAAGACGGTATTTATTTGTCTTTCCTCAACCTCCGCACAAAGGACCCGATCCTACTAAAGAATTCTTTCGGAAGGTCCGAACGTTACCTTCCACTTGGCGAGATTTATTAGTTTGTCAAGTCAAGCGTTAGTGGGAAAACTATAACAATATTACAGAAACTGTGACGAAACTGTTTATAGATAAATTAATATATTTCTTAAGTAAAAATATCGCCAAAACTATGAAACAACAGTTTATTACACAACAATACATTTTTCTATTACTAATAATTCGCCAGCGTTACGATAAAATTTGAAAGAAAAAACTGAAATTAAGAATTTGCGGAGTATGTCTAATCATAAAGAGTAAGTTTTGCATGTAACTCAATGCAATATAAAAAGAACTTCCATGTGTTCAGCATGTAATCATCACCAAAATACGAATAAATAATTATGGTGATGAAATTTCCTTATGGACAAAAGGATTCACTTGAATTACGCAGACCATGCGGCTTACTTAAATTTAAATTTATAGATGAATCACATTTAGGGTGAGTAGATGAAAAATTTCAAATGATAACCTAAATTAGATAAAAAAATATTATTTTAGATACGCACGAATTTCCATATATTCTATTTGTTTTTACCTATCAATATATTTAAATCATTATTTTTAGTACTAATAATTGATTTGTTATAATATAAACTAAGTAATGTTTTCAACGAGGGAAGCATCGGTCATTCCACAAAACATGGAATCCTAGTGTGGAACCAAAGAGCAGCTTATTGTACATTTTTTACTTGTATATAATAAATCGAGAACTTTCATTTGCCATTTGTTCTCCTCAACGTTAATACACATTTTTGAAATGGTAATTGAAGCAAACATTTATTGTGATAAAATAATTTTGAATTTGAATTATTTTATGATCAAATGCAAATTGTAAAATTATTGATTAAATGTTTCATCAATCAGTGATGTAGTTATTCAGTTGGTTCGTTTTGAAAAGGTGTTGTATAATCAGAAGAATCGGCAAATCTTTTTAATCAATATTTATAATAATAACAAAAAATAAATAATATATTGTGTGGATATGACCTCGATCTGTATAGTCGTTCAGAAACAACATGATCCCTAATAGACGCAATTATATAGATTACTTTCTACACATATTTCTGACATGGGTTTAAAGAAAAGCCAAAGTTCCATTATTATGAAATACGATTTTAAATGATCTACTTTAATAAATGAATCTTCGGGTGCATGGTATTTGAAATCTATTTTTACTTTTCTAGCCGGAATTGTTTTGTGTGGTTTCAACTGAAAAAGGCGACAGCTGCTTCAGGGATTTCTGAAAATTTTCAAATCGAAGAGACTTTTCAGTCGATTGTCTAGTCTTTGGTTATTAACACAAAACGTACGCACAAGCTAATTAACTTACATTCTTAGGCAGTAAAATGGTATTTCATTTCAAGTTTGATCTAATTTAAATTTATATATATTTTTCAAAGCATTCACTATTAAAAAAACGATGATAACTTTGTAATAAATTTATTTTTTCGAGACAACAAAGATTATTATTATTTACTATATTTATAAATCAAATTTATTTGTTTTTAAATACATTTCATAAGAACGTCTTAGTATAATCTATATTAATGTTGAGAATTGTTTTATTATGCTCACACATCACAGGTAAGAACTGAAAGGAGTTCTAATATAATCTATATTTACAAGAGGTGCTTATGATGTTCCTGCGTGTTATAAATAGACAGTTCATTCACCTTCTGAGACGCAAGATTTCAAGTATGCCAAAATATATGTTGTGACACTTTATGTTGACGTAATTCGTGTCACCGAGTTTAATATCGACCTCGTGTACCTAGCTACAACTCTATCTTTTGAATCAGCCGTGAAATGTATCTTTAAAGCATTACCTATTAAAAGACTATAATAACTTAGTAATGAAAATTTTATTAAATTAGTATTAATCTACTTTGCAACAATGTATGACAATGTATGACGGTATATACTTCTATACATGCATATAACCTTCCTCCCTCCCACAAATGAAAACATGCAGTTATGATAAATAAAAGTATATACCAACATACATACCGTCACCAACACGTGTTTCGCTCCGGAACG
>DWPT01004435.1:0-13243 GCA_018251895.1 Agathymus mariae mariae | reverse complement strand
CATATAGGAACTGTTGGTGAACCCAGTGGACGAGTAGATACAATACCATATAGGAACTGTTGGTGAACCCAGTGAACAAGTAGATACAATACCATATAGGAATTGTTGGTGAACCTAGTAAACAAGTAGATACAATCATTGTTAACTATGTAACTCGAGAAGAAAAAAGATGGCTGTAATAAAAGATGACACTATGTCTAAGAAAGGAACGAATGGTGAGTTGATGAATCAATTATCGTTACAATAAGCGTGCAGTAAGGCCATTAGTACGAACAGACACGGTTGTCTTCCCGACAAAAAAAGTGCAGTGTTGCATAAAATATACTCGTATTGTGTCGAAAGAAAATTCGCTGTAATTTTCATTAAAAACTGGAAAACAACTCATAAGACTACCAGATTCTCCGAATCCATGTTAATACGAAACAGAGTACAGTACGGTACGTAATAAAATATATTCTTAAAAATCGTTTCACTCGTCTCCCTGGAGTGGGCGCGGGGGAGCCACCGGGAGCCTGAGGGCAGATATAACTGGTGCTATTGGCAACTACTGGAATTTTGTATTCAGGAAAGGTATGATCGTATACTAAAGCCTTTTTTCGATGTTGTTTATAAACGCTCGTAAACCAACGAATTGTGTGAACCTTTAGTGATTGACCGAGTAGAGCAATATCGGGCGCAGTCATTCATTTTTGAGCACTTTAATGATTCGCAGGGATGTTAAGCTATCAATTTTTCAGTGGCATCAGAACTTCCAACACTTTGGTTAGCGAATAATTCTGTCAACAATCCGTCCTGGAGTAGCGTGGCCGTAGGGGATACCTACAGGCCTAGCGAATTATGAAGTAAGACTTGATTCTGCAGTGGGCTACTACTCAGTTGAAGCCAATTGGGGAATATTTTAACTCAACAAGTCGAAGAATCGCAATGTCGTGAACTGCTAATTATGTTCATGAGAATAAAATATATGGTTTTGGTTTTTTATTAAATTCTGCAACGACTTTAATACTTATATAGTAATCACAGTACGCCTGAAAATGAGGCCAGGCTTATGTCAATTAGAAACGATTGACGTATCAACGACTGATTAGTGGCTACTGGACAATTTTTGTGATTATTGGCCAAATTGCACAATTGTTTCCGCGTTCCAAATGGCACGGTCATCGGTCCTAATTGATATTACTAGAGTAATTATAAGCCTTATAAAATATCTTCTTTCAAACCAACACTCGGGTTCCACAGTATCTCGTTCAATAATATGCTGGTTTTCCCAAACTAATAAATTGCAGTCATTATTAATATTTTTCCGAAGATATTACTATAAATGTATAATGGACCACGTACTACCTTTATATTTCTTATGTAACGGATGATAAGCTTGGGTGTATGAATGGCGCTATAATTTTTAAGAATGAAGATGGTTTCATCCGTTTAAATAAATACGTTTGTGTAAACTAATAATTAGTTAATTTGCAGTATCACGCATTTACAATAATAAAAAGTAAATTTGCCCATTCGAAGACTTCCAGTCGAAGCTTTACTTCTATAAAAAAAATATTGGTCTTATTAAAATACATTACAAGTCGCTGCCGGGAGACTGGTATGACTATGAGACTATGAGCATTAACGTTTTATTTGCTGTGGATAAAACAATAGCGGCATTGAGCTATGACCTTAATACTTATAATGTTTAGTGGATAAAAATTCCACCTAACCATGTCACTGCTCCGAAGCGATGGGGTAACTTTAATATATTTCCTTCAAGTACTGACATAGTAACGCATTACTTTAAATTCCAACCTGCTTCACGGTAGAAAACGCTATGTCCATGATGCCTCAAAGCAAATTCCACACACGTTCTATGAACATACAACTAGCTTCACCAGTAACTAATGTTTTTTTTTAAAGAACAAGGACTAAAATGTAGTAAAACACATTTGTAAAAATCGTTCTATACGCTCCCCCTGCCTCCCCCTGCCTCCCCCGGGTGCCGGGGGGAGAGGGGAGGAGGCAGGGCGACAAGAGCCGCTCGACCGGCCAGGTACACCGTAACATTACTATGTCTATTGGCAACTAGTGTGAATATACTGATAAAGAATATCTACTGTATACAGTTATATCAGTTTTTAGTGATAGGATGGATTACTGCTAATGGCAAAAGTTTGTGAGCGAAGGCTCGTTCACCAAGCGGTCCTGGATGTTTTTATTATATAGTAGATTTCATGCCATGTTTTTGGCTTCCGGGGAGTGTAAGGACTTGCGACGTACGTGTAAATATTTCCCCACACTCCGTACTGAAGTAACTGTAAAGAGCTCCCTAGGTCTGCTATCCAATTATGAGGAGAGAATTGTGCCCACCAGTGACGTAGCAGAACTATAGAAGTCATCAGTAGAATCGTTGATCTTAACACGAACCATACTCTGATCCTGCAGTGTAAGCTGCGTGAAATAAAATTGTGCTCTGTTTAATAAATGGTAGATTTTTAGTTTAATAAAATGATGGAAACTTTTGTGGCAAATATTATGCGAAAAACACACTACCGTCCTTCACAACGAATCCCTTAGTTTGCCGCGTCATACATTTGATGCACCGGTGAATAGTTTATATGTTCTGATTTATAAAAAAAATAAACCCCTAAAAATAATAATGGATTAATTATTTTGTTAATGGATCACTAAATTCTATGTACGTACTAAATTCAACTTCTACCGTTCAGTATTAACCAAGGACGGCCAAACAGATCGTAATGCAAGTGAAGAATAATAATAACTAAACTAATAATAACAATATTACGGAATAGTTTTTTCGTCGATTGTACAAAACTAAAGAAAATCTGACATATATTTCCTATTTATTTTTCTCTGTTAAAATATTACAAAATTTACCGAATCGATTAAGAATCGATTTTTTTTGTTGAAAACCGACGTGTCGTATTACAATGTGTCATAATGTTGTACCAAAAAAGTTTTATATGAATAATCGAACCGTGATCGGAATATATTGAAGAATGTTCTTATTATATTAGACAAGTCTTATTAATTAAACACATAAATGCACACTACAAACAATATTACCCACATGGTAAATTTGAAACATTTTCCAAATCAAAACAAAACGTACGTCATTACGTACTTTAACACCCGTAATTGATGTCACAAATATACCTTATGAATAGGTAGTTTCATAAGTTTTATTCCAGACTACATCAGCGTGAGGTCGTGCGAATATATTCTTAAAATCGTTCCCCCCACGGGGTGGGGGCGCCGGGGGGTGGCGCTCGGGTTTCAGCTGGGCAGGTGCGATGTATTGCGAGCAGTCGTAGATTATATCGGCAAGCTTCTGCGCTGTAACTAATAGTTTTATAGATACCTACCTACACCGAGTATCTACTGAAATGTATGTGGAAAATTAGTGCAAACTTTATTAAATTAATCAAAATCAACGGTAACCAGCAGTTTTAACATTAAAGCCAGATGCTGGTTGGCAGGACTGGCTCTCCTAGTTCGTAACCGAAATAAATTAAAGCCAGTTCCCGATGAAATGCGTGATGGTATGACTTTAATGTTTCAAATAAAAATATACATTGAAATTGGTTTTAAATAAGACTCTTCGAAAGTCGAGGTAAGGTATTGCTTTAGCAATTGGTAGCTGGAAAGGAAGCTATAAACATTGCCACATGGGAAAGTACCCCTGAGATTACCCTGGACGATATGGAGTAGTGCCTTCCAATTATGATTGTCTCAATGAAAAATCTAGGATTTCAAAATGAAATTAATTATTTACATAGAGTTGTTTGCTTTTACTATTTCGGCAAGAAGCTTCATCAGGGACGAGAAGGAATGACGGCAGATACTTTGGGCCTTTATTTTAGAATTGTAGGTGCATCAATCCCCATAATTATGATAATTTCTGGAGTTCCAATGATACAATCCTTATTCCATTACGCAAGATAGGAATAGAATCCCACGTAATCCAGAATCCCCCTCACAAGTCTTGGGTATCCTTTTACCCGGGTACCTATGTTCGAGTTTACTCTATGTCCCCGATAACAGCAAAATACGGTCCTTCAAGGAAGACTCGACAACGTTTTCGACGTATTTAGTGACCACCAGGAATAAGTTAGGGCGGTTGAAGACAGAATATTTTTAAGGCTGCTCCTGTCTGTAACATCCGAAATAAATAGTGTAATATTCTGTTGGGTGTATATTTTTATAAATATTGAAAATCGTTCCTGTCTGTAAATGAAAAATACTTCTCTTTGACCTCATGCTATCAGGGAAGGATTAAAAATATATATAAATTATTATTTCACGTTTAATACTATTTATTTTTAGTGTCGTGAATGAAACTGTTCATTCATTGATTTTAATTTTACGAATTGACAAAAAAATAATTTGTTATCGACTCCAGTTTATTATTAAAACTAACATTTGAAGCATACAAGCCTATGCTGTGAAACAGATATTTCATTAAATCATTTAATAAACAATATTAGTACACCAGATAAGTCACAATAAATGTCTATTTTTCAATGGTTAATTGACAGGCATTTTGTTTTTATTTTATGTACATAGCCAAGTAACGGTTAGAAAAGTCACCTGATAATACGCTGTTAGTGTAGCTAATGGACGTCCATAGCACCGTGGAAATCACCGACGCTTTGCCCTCAAAACGGGAAGCGGGAATTTCATATAGGGTGCTAAAAGTACAGGCTGAAATTAAATTAATTTTATAGGTACACTTAGAAATACAAGGTCGAATTATGCTGCGTAACAAAATTTTATAGTTTTATAATATGAATTTATATGATTCATTTTAGGTCCTTAACAAAGAATTAAACACAAAAGTGGACCGTGTGTTTTCGGCATTATGAAGTCGCTCCACTTTTGCTTAACGATAAAGACGTTACAACAACAATACCTATTAGCATTTTATATATTTGCTATATTTTGCATTTGCAATATCGTGCCGTGTAGCGAGATCACACAGTAGAGGGTCTGGAGGCGGTACCGTATCGTAAATATGGCTATTTTAACAATGTTATAAAGAACGGGGAACTGCAACGAACGTACTTTGATTTTATTTAAAAGGTGAGAATAAGTTTCAGTTAGCGACGGAATATTGAAAAATTTCGAAACGAAAGCTCCCCGTGGTGCCCGGGGATTCTTTCTTCCGGATTTTAATATGTTTTCCGGGTTTAAAAATTTTGTTTGCATTTAATATGGATTAAAAATTACTTGTAGCTAATTGTAATTAGTTATACGACTCTTTAAATCGATTAAAAAATTATGTGCTATCTAAAAATGTTATACAAATATTGAATTTTTCTCTGGAGTCTGTTTGGATATCGCATACTTATCACCATATTCCCCTGTTTCAGGTGTAGGTGCCACGGACCCAAAAGAAATATCACGAACCACTAAGACGGAGAACAAACATTTACCTGTTACGTAATGTTTGCCTCTACCGGGAATCGTACTCTTTCCTTGAACTGTAACATACCGTAAATCTGTTTAGTTTGGTGGCAATGCGAAACTAAACAACATCGTCATCGAACAACTCTTCACACCCAAAGACGACGCGATCTACTCGTAAATAACCTCCTTTGATAGCGTACAGTTCCGCGCTCACTTCAGGCGAATACGTTGCATTTTAACAAGTTTAAAATACTTTATGTATAGACATTACGAGGAGCTTTCTGTACTGGCGAAATTTCAAATTTCATCCGATGTAAAATACCACCCGCCGGCAGCCAATAGCGACGGCCAATTTGAATATAGAACGCGCGCTCGGAATTCATAACGGACGCCGAACTTAAATGTTCCGTTTCGTTCGAATTTTAATGCTCAGTGGATTGTAGTGGTGTTGTGCTATTGCTCGGAACAAGCTGCGTTTTAAGTGTTGTCTCAGAAGTTGTCGTTAGTCAAACGGTGTATCTCCAGGTGTCTGTAATTGTATAGTTGCCTCATATGTTCAGATAACCAAATAACGATTATTGCGTACCGTATAGTTCAGAATATTGAACTGAGTATTGAGATAAGTCAAAGTTTTAAAAGATTTCTAACTATAATATAGACAATGATCGGTATCTTTCCTTTCAAAACGTACGTATCTTAGTACGATAAAAATATTTTAAATAGCAAGATTCATCTTATTTCTTAGCAGACAACGCGCCAACTTAAAATTGAACATTATGGTAAAGAAAAATGAGGATGGATTATCGCGACTAGTATACTATATTGAGAGTTGAGACTTTTACAACAAAGTTATATTTCCGTACAACCATAAATATGCTTGCTACTCTACCTGGAGCATCTTGCTGGTGAATGTAATCTAGTTTTGAATATTTCTTTTACCTAATACTCGTACTATGTTTGCAGTTGCAATTAATTTGTAAATGCAGCTGAAAAAATTCTATCAGCATAGTATGAGAAAGATAACAATAAAAACTAGCTGTAGACTTAGAATTCAAAATAATTGTAATATCCGCTATCATTTCCTGTATCTCACAGCATCAGTATGAGGCAGAACTAATTTGTTTAAAATATTATAAGCCGAGAGTTATCTGTTGGGAATTTTTGCAGCGCATCACTATTAAATATAAAATATGATATCGGAAGTGCTTTAGTGATGTAAGTGTGTATATGTCATGTCGATGGCAGTGTCAGGTTATGTGATATTACGTGTTTTATTTTTCGTTGTTATTCTTTATTTATTTTTATTCTTATATGACGATATAGGTAACAATATTCTTTAATAACAAACAAGCAAAATAAATGTTTTAATTGTTTTAATTAAACAAAATAATTAATTGTTTTATTAACATATTTAGGTACTGTTATATTATCGATATTAATAAATTGTTACTTGAAATAAATTACCTAAATATTCATATAAATTTCTCTTCAAGTACATCAGAATTCTTCTTAGTAAAGTAATAAAGATATTTTAGGAATAATAGGATTTAAATTTATTTTTACTTAATGTTATCGTTGGAAAAAATTAGAATCTTATGAAACTTCTTACATATATTTTGCGATATTTCAATATTGTCACAGTTGGGCTAAAAGTTTGATATAATTTCATGAATTGTTGATATTATAATTTTATCGACTCGTTGCATTGCCAGCTCTAGCGGTGGTGTTCCGACATCGAGTGCAGACGACGTCTACATCGCACGCCGCAGCGTGCGCGCGGAGACACCTTCGTGTTCGATGCAGGGTCGTGCTAGGAGGGGATAATAGGAGGCTGCACGGGATATTGCTCCAACAATTAGATATTTGTGGGCTATTCGTATCTAAAGTAATGTTCATGTACCATATATTTTAACAATGTGAAGGTCCTACAGGCTGGCAGTACAATGGGTTTACACTGAAATATGAGCAGTATTTCAATACCGAAAATAACGGTAGGACAGAGTAAAACTTATTAAAAAAAACTTGTCTCTGAAATTAATTGTAATCAACTTATTTTTCAAACTAATCTTTGTGTTTATACAAACAATTTATGGTGACAATTAGTCACACTTGTCAGGCGCTAGCTTCAGTGAGTTGCCGCCACTGGTAAAAAAGCAATCCGCATGTTCGTATTCGACAAGCAAATACACCCCTGGAATCCTTAGCAGTAAAGAAGGTTTTTTACCAGTACTTAGCGTCTAGAAAAGTGTGGTGTATCCAAGCGTATTTTGCAACACGTTTTACAATGAGGTGTAGCAGACAAATGCACCTCAATTAATTAATTAACTGTATCAAAATCATCATTTGTATTTTTATTAGAAAAGATGCATTGGAACTTCATTAATTGAGTGAAAAGACGGCATTATAATATCAAATCGAGCGAACGATAAAAGAAAACGCAGTCACTTCCGCCCACCGGCGACGGCTGGAAAATATTTTCCATTTTAAATAAGTCCGCGGAAAAGCACATATATTTGCCTTATCTCGGCGGTTAAATATTAGTTAGGTTGTACGTGCGTAGTTTTTTTTTTAATTTATAGCGCAAGGTAATATGCAAGGTTTCACTCGAAGGTGACCGTCAAAGATTACATAAATACTGCCTAAAGATATTTTGTAATAAGAATTGCAGACCTCTACTCTGGAGACGATTTATGAATACCATTAACTTTTTAATTTTCTATGTGTATCATTAAATATATAGTGACAAGATTGAAAAAGTGGATTATGCTATATTAAAGATAATTTGAACTAAACCATTTTACCGTCGTATTGACCATACATCATGTTTGGATAAAGCTACATGGATACTTGATACCACTATGTCTGTATAACTGCCCGTAGTTATTGAAACTATCATGAATGGGAATATTTCCGCGTCGAAATTAACCAATTATTTTTACGTATATTTACTACATTTTTTAGTTCATTACTTTCAAATATTTCCAATCTTGATCAACGCACAAAGCCGCGAGGACTCGCTCTTTATTCAGACTAGATTTCTGAAAAATATTGAAACTACATTTTGATGCGATTTAAAGTCAGAGATGTCATAACTTTTGTTAATGGAATAAAGTGATACCGTTTGGTGTTTCCAAATGTTAACCCTTACATACAAATACTCTCGTAATATCATAAACATATCATAAATAAGCCTTTATAATCGTTGCTTTCATGTATGCTGTACTAGAGTCCTTTCATTATTGTCCGTTGTTTTTACATGTAGCTATTAGTGGATCGAGATTCATTTTACTTCCGTTTGTGTGCGGATGGAGTGCTATTCGTTTCCAAAGTATTAAGTAATTAGTTTGCTGGAAATGTTAGTTTTTGAACAATCGCTGGACATATTTATTTGACTATTATATGTATTAATGGTGAAGTGTTCAGACGGTTTGACGGTGTGTTATTTTGGCTTCAATCTGTAATGATCAATGTAGAGCGTAGAACTTTACTTATAACTAAGGCGATGGTTATTGTACACACATCGAATAATCAAACTGCTTCGAAGCAGATAGGTACAATCTAGTCAAAAACATATCAGGTTGCTCTGGGGAAGGTTCGGAGTTGTACAGGATACCTACCCACTAAAATTCTTTCAGCGACCATCTGGGGTATATGAGCTCTTCGTGTAATCCAGATCAGTGAAGTCGGGAAAACATACCAGTATACTGGATAAATATTAGATATATCTATTTATACCAACCATTTGTTATTATTATTCCATTCAAACACGTCTGATTAAGTTTAAGGACTGTATTTGATATGATAATGATAAAAAATAGGAACAATGTCGTTGGATGTATGGAAACATCATGAAATGTTTGCTATCGCCATCTCGATTTAAATTGATTCCACCAGTTACGAGTTATAACGCCATTTTGCTATGAGCGTTTTATTATGATTTATGTATATTATTAATTTTTATCTACCTTTATAATTTACATACATTGACTAACATTCATCAATGATGCATCGATTAACGAAAATGAAAAAAAAATGGATCAAATAAAAGTTGAAATGAAAAACGTTAAGGAAATTGAAATTAGGAACTGTTTTGAATGAGACATTTGAATGTCTAAGATCGATCGGTGCGGTCAATCCGCGCCAATAGCGCGACACGTCGAACATGACGTAAAATACCTATCGCAGGCGTTTCGGTACGAGCGATATCGGTTGAGTGTGCCGCGTTACCCAATAGCGCGGAACCGATCAACCAATCGCATCGCTCTATACGCTCTCGATATCGAACCGACCGGCTTACCGAGCACCTCATCGAATAACAATTTGAGCTTTATTACTTTGAAATAGAGTTCGATCACCGCATTTCGAAGGTCGATAGATAACGGCGTTCGGAAAACGAAGGTTCGATCTACCATTGGCTATTGGCAGCGTTCACGTCACGTAGATTTTCTTGCTACGTTTTTTCTCTTTGCATGGGAGTGCGTAGTACGTGTTCGAGCCGGGATTGGTAGTTCTGCAGGCTTTTTAAGTTATTGGGGGATGGTAAAGTAAGCAATGAAGCGGGCGTAAAACTCGTAATGTGCAACCGGTACGTTACTGGACAACGTATCAAAATATTGTAAGTTGCATTGAAACTTAGTGACTTGATAATAATGACTATAATTATTCTTAATGTCTTCCATTGAGATTCTGCTTATGGCGTAGACACATCGGTACTGAAACAACATCACGATCAAAATTAGCAAGCATATTAATCGATTAAAAATGTCTGCTCCATTCGAGAATAAAACTTAGATTCTTCGGTCAGCAAGCATAGTCACTTCAATTGGGTTACGAAATCGGATTAGTTCTTGTAACAACAGTGGTAGTGTCTTTATTTGCCTCGTTATTTATCACCCCGACAAGCGTTAATGGAACTCGAGGTATTTTATAAGTGTTTCGGTTACAGTGTTGGAGAGCTGGTTAACGATCGGGTTCCTTGATTTCCCCTTTGGTAACGTATTGGTAAATCCATGGTCTGTGGTTACGGAACTATCAGATGGGCCATCGCAGTATGCTCGTTTGTCGGCTATCGGCTAACTGAATACAAAAAGTCTCAGCTATTAAGGCATTAGATGAAACGCTTCACTTGTAAGGATAGCTTTTTTAGACACGAGTAGGTGCTCGTGTATATTTTTCCGTGACTAATGTGGTATAAATTAGAAACGTGAACGTCGCAGCGTGATTGTACTGCTTCAGTGCAATAGCTTCTTACTACAATAAACTTTTACGTTAGTATTTAGACCCAGTTGTATAGACGACCACCCTCCTACTATAACTAATCATGAAATGTTTCACACGTGTTTCGATCGTAGTGTTGTAGAGCTGGTAGTAATGCGGATCCGTCGATTCCTTTTCGCTCGGCAACGTGACGGTAAACTCTTGGTGTTACCGAAGTCTACGGGCGGCGGTGATTATTTACCATCAGGTGGTCTCGTCTCGGCTCGTTTGTCGATTTGTTACCTAAAAGATTTTATGTTATATTTTTCATAGTTACTAACCTAAGCGGAATATTGACATCTATTAAGATATAGAAGTACATTTATTCGATGAATTAAAGTCAGTATTGGCCTATAAAGTGTTTTATTCTCAACCCACACTAAAACTAGCACACTGTTACATAGTATCTGGATCCATAAATTACTAAAGCATTTCTAGCGCTCGCAAAGCATTTCTACTGGCGTAGCGCTAGGAGTCATCTTCATACAGCGAAGTGTCAAAGCCATTAATTACATCAAAAGTTTAAACTTTAATATTCACCGATGTGCAAAGTTCATAAAAATGTAACTCGTCGTGTAGCGAGACGAGCAGGCGCGAAGTCGACACTCGAAAAAGCAATCTCGTAATGGAATTTCAATTTCTACTGGAAGTTAACTGGAAATCCAGCTCGGAGCAATATCGTTGCCACGTCACTTCTCGGGAGGATCTATCGAGAACGTGATGGTTTGTCTTCATGTAGGAATGGGATCTTATAAATCAAGTAAAGGTCTTCACTGAATCAGTTGACAAGTTATTTAGAGACGCACCTGAAGTGGCTTATCGCCCTATTTAAAACATCTTGTCGCTTTAAGACACCTTGGATTTTGGCTCAGAGGGTTTTGGAGCCAGTGATAATTTCAAATATTGTTTGCGATTTTCGAATCGATTAATCCCAATACGACTTTAAATTTTCAAAGCAACTTCGTTCTAATAAGAGTAGGTATCTTTGTCTGAGTCGTGTACCGAAAAAGTGATGTTTCTATACGTCAGGGCATTTACAGAAATGACTTTCATTTTTATTTTCCTGAAGTAGAAATATTTGTGAAATCAACTAACTACTTACTAAGTGGTATTAAGTTATAACCACCAGCTTAAAACCATTGGTTATTAATGTTGGTAATACACGATATACAGAGCTATTCAATTGGTTCCACTAGGTACCTACACTGCACGAAGATAATAGATAAACTGTGTTGTTTGTGATTTCGCATTGCATATACATCTATGTCGCTGGTCGTACTATAGTGAGGTTATAACAGTATGGCATATTTTAACAAGCAATACCGCATGCAGAACTAGTGTTCAATATCGGCATAGAGCAGCCGAGAAAAAAGAGAGTTATCCAAGGCGATGGGGGTGGGGGGTGGCGTAGCGGAGAGGGCGATCTGTCCCTAGGTGCCGGCTAGGTAACCTAGATATTAGATGTAGCTGCTTGATATAGTTAGGTGCGATATTAGTAGACATAACGGTATGTCTTAGCGGGTTGTTTTTTACGGGTGACGTGTTTATATTATAGAGTAAAGGTGGGCATAAAAAAGTAAATATAAAGGTGGGCATTACTGTCATTTTCATGTTATACGCCTTTTTGCTTCTACTATCTTCAAAAGATACCCGATTCTCTTAGGAGCAATACGACCTTCGGTACTTATCTAGCACATTAAGAGAATCTACAAAACCTTATCAAAAAGAACACATCAATATGAGAATTAGGTATGGACAGAATTGGCAGCCAATTAACCTCTTTTCAAGGAACTAAATCTTCTCAGATATGCTAAACACCGGTGGATACACATATCGGTCGTGTAACCTCTTAGAATGTAACCAAGCATGCAAGTGTTCTACTAATTTTTATTTTTGCAGAAGCATATTATAAATGGTTTAAATACTTACATTACGTTTCAAAAATTAAAGGTTTGCGTAAAGTCTGGATTTATGAATCCACTAAGCTATGTGATTTTCTATTCTAGAACCGGCTGAGCGTGTGATTGATCCAATAACCTGCGACTGCTCCATTAATCCGTCTTACATCAAGCGCGCGAGAAGGGGCGTGTATATATAGCGGTGCGATGGAGGTACGACGATGCAAGGTTAGCCTCGATGGGGAGGGACTCGACACCTTGAAAACTGCTACAAAAAACCAAAAAGAAATATGTAAATTTCTTTCAGATCAAATGGTTGTCGACGCTTGCTATCTCCATAATTGGAGGCTCTGAAGGATGCGGTGATGATAACTGGCACCAACCACTATTATCAGTGGAATGCTCCTTGTAGTATTTGTCGCAATTTCTTTTTTTTATATGTTACTTCATTGGTTTAAAAGTTCTAATCGTAAATCATTTGTGAGTATCTGAATATCAAATATCTTGTATTATTTATCTTCTACAAGGCTTCCGCTTCCGAACATTATGAAACTATATATATATATTATGGCCGTATTGGGGCGGCCTAGAATACTCCCCCCCAATCCTACGCTGGCAGAACAGGGTGTCGTAAGAGGCGACAGAAGCCAGCCTGCTTGGTGGTAGGGCTTTGC
>DWPT01004434.1:0-13244 GCA_018251895.1 Agathymus mariae mariae | reverse complement strand
TACCTTCTGCTCATTTCCTGGCCACCAACGCATCAGTGATACCTTTGCGCTTGTTAATGTCCACGGACGACGGAGACCACTCACCATCAGGTGGCTCGTTTGTCGGCTATGACCATAAAAAAAAAATACTGCCTCAGTGAGTTTTATTGAATATAATACTATCTACTTATATCATGGATATTACCCATTTTACCAGATTAAGGGCATAATTAGAATGAAATAGTAATGTCAATTTGAAGCTGATATTTTGTCAGCGCAGATCAGCGGCTGTCTTCAATTTTGATGGTACGCGATTACTTTTCTGTAATTTAAGATATGTTTTTCGAAGCGATACAATAAATAGTAAAAAAATAAAATTTAGAGTCGCCAGCCTTTTAATATGACTTCTTATGTTCTCACATAAATTAAATTTGCATTGCTCAAATCTCAATTTAATCAAATTGGTTTGCCCCATCAACATGATAGGTTCGTTGTCAATCTGTTTATGAAAATGAACTGTAAAATTTCTCATTCAGCAATTATCGGGAACCGTTGCGTAACTAATTAATTATGCCAATAAATTGAAAGCGCCGTCGATGATCGGTTGGAATGAGGCTTTATTGTAATTGGTTTATTTTATAAAACAAATTACCTATTTGTTTGTTATACTGTTATAATAAATGGAACTGCAGTTGCTTTGCGACATAGATAATTTGACTTTATCGGACTTATGTTTGATTACAACGTGGATGTCTTTAAGTCGTGAACCCTATACGTTCACGACTTTTAGTAAGCCCTTTATCATCTCGCGCTACATTACATTATTCGGAACTAAGCTAAACATAAATATAAGTAAAAATATGGTAATATTCAAGAATATATATCTTCTAGAATACTTTTAAACTATTCCATAAAAAAACATGAAAAACTCGTTGTATTATTTTATCCAATAATATTGAACGTTTGCGGCTTCTTAATCATTTTTTCCATATAGTACTTTCTGAGAAAATAGGTTCTGGTAGGCGGAAGGACAGACAGATGTTGATAAATATACTCGTGCAAAAGTAATCCTAGTCTTTTTTCATCGAATTGTTTGGCACTCTAAAAACTGGTATATGAAACATCAAAGTCGGTAGAACAGAAAACAGGACATCGACTGCACAACAGAGCGAGGGTGAATATTTCGATCTACCCACACATACACGTCTCTTGGTTTAAATTCGGTTTTGAAGTCCTGTTTTTTATTTCTATTTTGCTGTAAAATTGTTCTGTGTGTGGAACAAAATCTATATCTATTAAGAAATGAATAACATAGTTATATGTATATTATGTAATATATACAATTAATATAATTGTGATGGGGTTCAACATGGAATATTCACTGGAAACTTTAATATAGGTAGACTTTATTATTGAAAACATATCTATTTAATTGTCGTCTGTCTTCCTGACCACGTATCACGCTAAAACCACCGAACCGATTTGGATAATACTTGATATTTTATAATGTGGGTTATAATTTAGGATACTTTTTATTTCGGGAAATAAATCTGGTTCCATGCGATAGAAAATGAAAGTTAATATGGACATTTTATTAAGAGGGAAGAAATGAAATTTTGACTTCGCTGTAGCTATTATAACGACACCAACTTACGCATCTATAAGTAATACATATATATTTAATTATACAAACGTAAAAAATAACAGAAATTATTAATTATATTCTTTATATATTAACATGTAAATTTTATTATTCCGATTGAATATTAGCAATAGCATCAACAAGTCTATAGTAATAGGCTTGTAATTCCTCAGATATTTTGTTTTCATATTGCATATTCCGGAATAATGTACTTTTATTCATATATATATATATATATATATATCGTAAATAAAGTCTGACGGTAGCGATTCTTATGTATTTCGTCCTAGTGTAGCTATGAACCATCGTCTATAAAGCATAATTACGTAATTATACAACTATGATTGTTTATAATTACGGCTTGTTGGGCATTGGACAGTCACTGCTGACAGAGCCTTGGGACCCAATGCACATGATTTGGCTTTCTTGGCGTTCCATCGAATTGTGGGTTTTTAAAAGAACTTGTCGAAACTCAAAATGCACCACATGTAAAGTTGTTTATTAAATCATTATTATTAAAATAAAAAAGTCTGTACGGTGGGAGTTAATGCGGCAAGAAATTCTTGACGCGTGTACATAACTTCATACTCTTTGAATAGACATTATATCAATATATCGGCTGTATAAATATCATCATGACATATATAAGCAAATTGAATGTACACAGATACTAAGAAGTGTGAGGAAGTACTAAGTGTATATAAGGAGCACGTACATACCAAATATTTACTTAACAGACGTATAATGATAACCTTTTGAGTCACATCGAAGCATCCCATTACGTGATTTTACTCAAACGTAACGTTTAAATCCTACTATAAATATGTTATTCATATTTTTCATTATTATTGATACAAAATTTCTAGCTTGGCCACAAACTGAAGACGAATAAAGCAGTTTGAGTGAAACACAATTCGAATGATTCGGAGTTATTGAAAACTGAATGAAGCAATTGCAATCTAAAAGCTTTAAAAATGAGAATTTCCTTTTGAACGTTTTGTTGTACTGTCTGTCTACAGGCCATGTCTTTGTATTCAAGAGACATGAAATTGCAGTATTATTTGGAAATATCACGACAAAAGAATTCTGAAGGCAAATGGCCGTTCTCGCTTAGAATGGTATAAGGAAAACTTAAGAAATCCGGTTGGGCCTCTAAACGAAACTAGGTTAACGACAGATGTGTTATTTTTATGTTAATAGCTTATTTGAATTTGCAGTTTAGGGTGTAAGGGGCTCCATATATTCTTGAGTTCAAGTCAAGTTCCCTTCTCCTCGTGCAAGGTATATTTAACAATGAATGAGATAAAGATCTCAGGGCTCTAGTTGGAGATCGCTGTTCTCTACCATCTAGAATGGTTATAGAGTTCTTTACATACCTGGCTAACTACCAACCGCCTTGCAAAAAACCCAGAAATCTTTTAATAGCCACGTAGTCATTTTTTTTTTATAAATTGATGTTTTGCGAATAAATCGTAAATTTAATTTATTTCAAAAATCATAAAAATAAACTAACTTTATTTGCTACTAGTGTCTTCACTACATTAATAGCATGGCCGTACAACTGTAGCTACTGCGCGTAAGCTTATCATCATCTTATCATCAGCTTATCATGTCATATTTTTGTGCGTTAAAAATAAAAAATTAAAATCACATTAACCATACATCGATCATGCAATAGTGGACTTAGTTAATTGTCAATAGATAGCTTCATGGCGAAGATTTTTTTGAATAGATATCGATACCACCATTGTTCCACGTACCATGTTGTGGGTATTCAAATTCATTAATAAAATCGGTCTCGATTTTAGAGGTCAACGGCCGTCGGCACCTAGTTCTGAATGTCACGTAGCCAGGCGTACTGTGTGGGGTTACGTACACCTGAGATTAGTGGTTGGCTATTTCACGTAGGAAATAGATCAAATTTTTAATTCAAGTAGGTATTTAGTTGGTGGTTAAGACCATTCTATTCACTCTATTCACACAGACGATCTTACATTTAACTATTCACACACACAAGTGTATGTTGCAACTTTGTATTCATGTCCGTCCTTGTAGAGAGATAATAAAGGTTTATTATTTTATTCTAATGTTCTTTATTTAATAAAAAAACAATTATACCTTGGTTATTTATTAACCGTTAATGTCTAGCAAATAGTTGTGCATGAAAATAGGTTGCAGTTTGGGGCGCAAACGTCAGCTGATTTTACAAATATATTGTAACTGTAGTAAATATTTGTTAGATTTAATTCATCTTAGATATTGTCAATTTAAGTAACGAAGATATATGTAACACATTGTTTTTTTGTTTGTTTATATATTTTTCCAACAGAATATAGGTACAACCAATTCGGTATCGATAGGTACTCTCCTAACGATTTCAGTAGGCATTATTATTTTGTTCTATCATGCCAGTTATGCTCAAAACTGTTCACAAGCACATTTAAGATAAAGGTAAGAAAAAATAAAGTACCCAGGTAGTGCAATATTTTTGTACTATATATTCGGTGCGATGAAAAAAAATTTAAGGTCAATGTACAATTGAATAAAAAAATATTTTTTTTATTAAAAATAGCTGAGGTTCGGCGTAAATATCGTCGTTTCTTAGTATTCAATAAAAATGTATATTTAATTTAGTGTGCATAAAATATCCCCTAAGAAAAAAAACGTTACTAAGTATGATGGTCCAAGATGGCTGTTAAGAGGTTTTTGATCGACGACCTTTTACCCGACAAATATAAATAAGCGCTCAAACACTATCTCGTCCCCGCACCAGGATTCTCAGTAGTATGTTACGTAAACACGGAAATGAGGCATCATAAGCAACAAATCAAAAACACAGCATAGTCCATCTGAAAATCGAACCTGAGCTCCTACAATTATAGCTAAAACTAGATGCACACGAATAAAAATGAAAATTCCTGAGAATTTATACAAAGCGTCATGTATAATAGTGTTTATGTCTAAGTTAAGCTAAGGACGATCGCTAATCAGGCCGATAAAACCATGCTAAAGTACAAGATTATGCTGGGTGATCGTAGACCAGTGACCTCCCCTGTAGCAATTGAGAACGATGAGCGAGGCTTAAGATTTAAGATTTGAATCAAAAATTAAGGAGCTGTGTCACGTGATGTTAATGGTCACAAAATTTATATTCACATGATCCTGTATAAATGTAAGGCCAAAGCGTCACAGATGATGATGGTTACTTCGTTATTAGCTATGTTATAGATATTAGCCAGTGAAGCAATAAATCCACTTGTAATCTTATCCACTACTTGTTAGAGCCTAAGCCTACTTGGGGCTTAAAAACAAACAGTGAAACCTGAGTGTTGCAATTTCTAGGTCTCTGATAACAGCAGCCGGTTCAAATCCGCTCGCGTGATTGATGGTTTGCCGCCTCGTATTTGTCTGCCGTGTGCACTGACCTTTGGTAATTTCCCTGATTTATCGTCGCCAAACAATTGGTTGACTGTAGTAGTGTTGATTTATAAATATCAAAATTTTAACCTTTTCTACTGACACAGAGATTAATGTGAAGTACCGCAGCGGTTAAGAATGTTTAACGAATGTTAAGTAAATTGTTACACCACTCTACGGCTTATGGATATTTATTTTCTACGTAGTAATTTTTAGTGTCATACAGAAAGTGTTTTTGACTGAGCTTTATTCTATTCCATTTATTCATCCGTATGTCAGACTGGCCAACCTTTAAAATATATACCTATTTATATATATATATATATTTATATATATATTTTAAATATATACACTATACGAAACAAGAAAATAAATACACAGACCAAGGATAAACTTTGTCAAAGATATGGTTTTCAAAGGAATGATTGTTGAGTTGACGAATCACAGGGTTGAATGGAGAAATAAAACGTGCAGACCCGACCCCGAATGATGGAATAAGGGCATGAGAATGATAAGATACGCCATAGAGTAAAGATCCAAATATATTGCCAAGCATATAGCTAAATCCGAATGATGTATTTCGTGTGTATACTGTTTACAAGGATAACAGAGATGTTCGAAAGCATGTTCAAAACAATTGAGAAAAATCCATAGAATATTGGAAAAATAGTTAGTTAAGTTATAGCCATACCGATCATAGGTATGGAACAGTAAATGAACAGTTGACAACTCTCACATGTGTTACTTTATTTTTGAGCACATTCCGCGTGTACAAGATACCTGGCAGGAACTTCACACGTTTACAAAGCAATCGTCTCGTAGATAAAGATGAAGAAAGTTCATTTGTTGTAATAAAAATCATTGTTACACATGTTGAATCATAAAATTGTGCGTAAAAGTGTTGCCTTCCTCATATACAACTTAACAGTTAGAGTGGCCCACTTGAAATTTCTCGGCGTCTGTCCACAGCGCCCGTCCTAATCCGCATGTGATTGATAGCGGCGTGCCGCGTCGCATTTGTCTACCGTGTACGGTCGCCTTTTGTTAATTTCCCTGATTTATAGTCGTTGAACAATCGGTTGACTGTCCACTTAGAAGGACCTCCAACATTTCTTTTATATTTCATGTCGATTATTTCCCTTTTGTAATATTTTATTGTATGCAAGAACCATGCAATCAATCCGCTTATAAGAAGAAACTTCTACAGTTTTTTTTTTGTATCAGTGCAGATTCGTGAAAAGGTTAACCAACCCGAATGTTTTTTACGTTATTCGATGGCTTTGGTTTAATGAATCAACAAGAATAAATATTAAAGTTCATGATTCATTTAACAAAAACAAGTTCATGGATATTTCATGTTAAAAACTGTTCTGATAGTATCACGGAAAACACTATCGTGATCTGATCAAACACGACCCGCTACTCAGAAACCCAAATTTCACACTATTAGTTTAATAAATTTCACTGTATAAAAAGCTTTGTGTGTAAATAAATAGAGTAGCTTAATAGATGGAATTACTTAGCGTCCGACCCTAATTCTTGGAGTGGCCCTAATTCTCGCACGTGATTGATCGCGGCATCGTGTCGTGTCCGTGTCGTACATCTACGGCTATGCGGGATACGGAACACGCGCTGACCTACCACTTCACTAGTTTAGTCTAGGGACTGGCCATTTGTACCTTGCTTATTTCTTTACAGGGTACTACTACATTCATTATATTGTACTCAGATAGCTGACACAGATGCTATTCTAAATATAAATATTGTGTTACTTACACCAATTTATACGTTAAAAAAACCGTATTATGTAGAATATTCATAGTAATATTTTTATCTTTATTGCAACGAATGTAGCAGGGTTACGTAATTATATTATAAAGACGAATATACATCTGCGGTCACGTTTATCAAACGATGTAATTATACTTATGTATTATTAATTACAACCCATAATTGTCCCAGTGGTAGGCTCGGATCTCCATCGAATTCAAGAAGGAGAATGCTAGCTATTTAGATAGGTAAAGAGTCCATAGTCATGCACCAGCACCGTCCAGATTTAAATTATCGGTCCAACGGCCTCCGCCTTAGTAATCTTAGCGTTATTAGTCTTGTTAATTTTTTAGCAGAGCGCACTACGAGCCGGGAAGATCGGGTGTAACTCGAGAGGAAAACCCGTAAACCTCAAATAATGCAACTTAATAAAATTGGAGATCGAATTCTTACCCACGCTACCGTAGGGTGGTATGTACATAGAGAGTGGATACACTGTCGTGTTCGTAAGAACGAGATCTTTCATTTGATAGTTGGCATTGCACTTGACAAAATATTTTTCTTTTGTTTTATTCATATATCTTAGTTATTATATACTCGTTCTTTATTATCGTTGACTAGCTTAACAATTATAATCACATATACGGTTACAGTCAAATCAATACGGATAAAATCTGTGACTGGCGAATAGATAGGCAGATGTGCGAATAAACCCATAAAAGTTATTTCATAAGATGTGTCGAACCCTTATAAGAAAGTGAAAAGAGACGATTGATTTGATTTTTTTGGACATGGCCTAATGACAAATATCAAGCGATAACATCTGAAATGCTCAAGAATGTTAACAATTATCGGTTACGAGTTGGACAATCGATTTTTTCAATCGACACTTGACTTAACGAGGTTGACGTGACGTCATAGTAGTAGTTTATCTGTTTTCTAATAACATGCATTACTATACCAAATCCATGGTTAGGAATCTACTGAGTTCACGTACACGTTCTAAATAAGAACGTTTAACATTTTTGACATAAGATTTTTATATAAAGTTAAATGAAAAAAAAAAAAAAAAAAAAACTGTACGAACCTACGTATATTCTGAATTATTTCAAAATTTTCGGTAAAATTCAAGGTTCAGTTTGGTCAGGCAATTAGCATAGTGCATTTTTGTATGTATATTAATTATTAATTACTCTATTAGATATTTAAAAATAGTTGAACTATATATATTAATATATTATAAGAGTGTAAACATTAAAGTTTTATTAACATTTTTTCACTCAATTAAACACAGTTAGCAAACAATTTCCTGAATACCGATGTTTTTTGCTATATTGAATAGGACGACCTGCTAAAAGCAATATTGGTTGTTTGAAACTAAACTCCGTTCGATTTCGCGAACGCTCGCATTTTAGAGTACGTGTACTGGGTCCCAACGACTATGTACATCTTCAGTATTGTTACAAAGATATTATGGGCGCCTGGTACGTATGTGATAAGATTTTGTTTTTATGTTAACCATTCTGTTCACTTACAGCATTTTTGTTTACATTCTTCTTTTATAATTGTTTTGTTGTAATTGCATTGATCATTGAATTATTTTCTACTGTTAGTAGTACACTTTCGTTAAGCGGTTTGTGTTTTGTTGGTTTGGTTTTATTCATAGTGATAATAATCAAACCAATCATAGAATATCAAATGTAACGTTTCATGTTAAATTCCGAAGTAAAATGTTATAAAACTTTATATAGAAATAGAGAAGAACGTTGAAAGGGAACGAGATAGGAACTAAGATATTTATACCGCAACCTTGCTTTTCTCTCTATGCCTAAATTTGTGAAAAGAAAAGAAATATTTCTTTCGTCGCCCACTAGAGAGACAAAAGCCTTTTCATATAGCCTAGTTTTTAGTGTTCTAACAAAAATACTTGAACGTTTCTTCGTTCATACGCAAAACGAAGACAAGAAAATTAAATGTAACTTTCTAACGTTAATTATAAATTGGCGATATTTTAACCAGCTGATAGTAAATGATGGCTGCTATTCGGGAAGATCTATACTATAAAGAGCAAACTCCAACACATTGCTGGTGCTTAGAAGGTGCATGTGCTTAGAAGATTTTTCGTCGTTTGTTTTTCTCAATATTAAAGCACGTTTTCGAAACGGTGTCAGGGATAAAAATTTACAGAATAATTAATGATTAATTGATTTTAAATTAACTTCAGAATTCTCTGTAACGTTCTAAAACGTGGCTACAATCTGCGTTTAGTTTAGGCTAGTATTAACTAAGTACGGGGATTAGTTTATACTAAAGCGTTTCGCATATTAAGATAAAGTTGGAGATTACCAGGACTCATTAATCAGTGGAAGTTAATAGATGATACGAGTTAAATTCAGAGTGTATGGGGCAACTTTCATCATTAAGTCCAAGTCAGTCCCCTATGGTTACACTCTGCTGAACAAGGGACAAGACAATATCGTCTCTTAGAAAATACTGTAGTACTAGCCCATTTTTCCGACTGTTCATACATGTTGGTATGTTCTTTCTACCACCTATATCAACTCTTTTTACTGAATTTAGTATTAAATGTTTGCAACGTGTTTCAGTTCCAAAGTAAAAAGCCACTTAATAATGCCTTACATTAACCGTATATGTTCTTGTAAGTGATCGTACTAGTAAATTCGGGTGTTGTCGCTACTTGTGTGGAGTACCACTACTGGCTAAATTTAGAAAACGCTTCCATGCTTCGGAAAATCGTTGGTCTCGTTTTATTCTAAACTCTTACTAATGCTACTGTTCGTCTAACAGTCTAAATTTCACCATAATAGATAAATAACGAAAAGTTTGTAAATTTCTTTTCAAGACAAGACAAACTCGTCTGTAGCTATTAAGGAAAAAAAGTACCGAACTGATTCCAGACTTGTTCGATTTTAACAACTGTCTAAACATGGTTGACAAATTTAGACCAAACTTATCACAATTTAAGACATATATGTAATATGTGTTCTATGTAGAATAATGTAATATATCCAGAATAATAAATAATAATACACGTCAAACTACTCTCATAATGATCCTATGTTTGTTTGTTTGTTTGTCTTTTGAATTAAAATGAAAACTCTTTAAGTACGACTGAGCAAGTTAATGTTCAAACAATTTATCGATTTTACGATAAACGATTCGATTCAGTGACCAATTTCCATTTTGGTTATTTTAATACACACTGCCACATTTTGTATTTTTCGGCGGTTGACTGGTTTGTCATCATGCGGTGTATTTCCGCAAACAGATATGATACTAAATACTTGATTTTTAGCTATTGACGAATAATATACGAGCCACAACACAAAAGTGTTCACCCACTGAACACAATTGAACGTAAGCAAGTTTCAAAGTGAAACCTACGAATCCAATAAATAAACAGTAGTATTTTTAATTTAATAAAGTTTATTTCTTGTATAGTACATAAACAAAATACATCGGTATATCTTTATTATAATTTAAAATATCTTCCACAAACGTTATGAATAAAGGTTCGACTATTGCAGTTGAAACCGCAAAACAGTTCGCCGACCACCTTATCATGTCTCCGTTACTCTTAAGTACGGTCTTTGAGGACCAATCAATGGCATTGTCGCTGATAGCACTTTACATTCTTCTGGAGTTATTCAATCTCATACTGCCATTGTCTTCGTTCGTAAATCAATTTTTGAACTTGAAGGGTATTTGTGTAATTTTTTTGAGTAATATTTTCCACCACAAGGTATCAATAGCCGACAAATCTGGACTGTTTGATGGCTATTCTGTTGTTAGGATTCCTTTCGACTTAAAGCAGGCCTTTGTTATCTTTAAATTACTGCAGGAAGCCCCATCATGTCGAAAAATAAAGGCACTTTCATACTTTAAACTTAAACTGGACGGTGGTGGATTGTATTCCAAAATGTTTTGGTATATCACAGCATTTTTATGCCCTTCTATAAAATACCAGACGGCCAACACTTTTCGCTGACATAAAACCCCATATTTTTACAGCCTTTCACTTTTCTCTTAATCTTTATTTCGAATGATTTGTTCATTTACCAACAGTTCATCACTTCATATAATTTGACGCTAGTGCTCAGCCGTCCAGTTCAAGTGCCGTGAGCAAATTTGAGCCAATTTTACCAAAGAAATATATACTTCACAATGTATGACAGGATAAACTCTATTTCATAGGGGATCCCAGTATTTTTTTTTATATAAATATGGTGAGGTCTAGTCTTGGTGACGATATGTATGTTTGTATATACTTTAGTTTATCATAAATGCACGTTTTTCTTAGTGGGAGGGAGGGATGTATGGAAGTATACATTATACATTGTGCTTGCAGATTGTTGCAAAGCAAAGTAAATTAGTACCAATTTAATATAAATAGTCAAATTAGCAGCCGAGCCACCTGATGGCAAATGGCCATCGTCGCCTATAAATTAAAAAGTTAAAGGCATCACCGAAGTGTTGCCGATCGAAATAGAACCAGGGGATTCACATTATTATTACTGGCATTCCGACAACGCGACTGCAACACGTATGAAATATTTCGCGATTTATTTTAGAAGAAATGTGGTAGCTACCCAATCGAGCAAAATACTCAAAATTCAAATTCATTTAATCATATAGGTATTCTGTAACAACACTTATGCACGTCATATTTTGCTTCTACTACCGTTTCGGAAAGGTGCTTTAACATTAATTAACAATTAACGTCAATTTCAGCTCATTTTTTTAAAAGAACACACGGTAATTACAAAAGTTTAAACCTGTGCGGCATTGCTTTCAACACTATTATTTTTCTAGACACCCTTGTCATTAATATATTCATCTATAATGTAATATCCTTCACCTAAAGACTGTGCCTTAACGCGTCGCTTAAAAATTTCAATGGTTGACTTTCAATATGTAACTTCGGAACCTTATTGTAGAAACGAACTCCAAGCTCCATAAGAGAACGCTGAACCTTTTTAAAACGATACGAAGACGTAACCAAATTATGCCTGTTCCTTTTTTCATGATTGCTTCTGCTTGTACATATTTTATTTTATAAATACTAAATTACTATAATTATATTGACTGGCTACGGTGAGTACACCAATTTCTTTAAATTTTATTTTTAAGGACTCACGTGATTTTAGTCTTTATATAGCTCTGATTGTTCTTTTTTACCCTACCAACCTGTTGCTACTGTCGGGCTTAAATTGGGAGGCATAGAGCCGAAGTCATTTCAACAGGAGGGACCGTTCGTCATAGCTCCATCCGTTGTTCAGCAGGGTGCATCATGAGCACAAGAGGTTAGATTGGACTCCAGGCTGGACGGAACTTCTTACACCCCAACTACTGGCGGTAGTTTAGTACCGAATATACAGTTTCATTAGAAATTAGCTCGTCGAATCGCCGTTGACTGACATTTATCCGCTAAATACAATCTGTAAAACTCACGATATAGTCGCATTTATGTATCTTATCACCAAAAAAATAACGTCGTATATGAATTGTTTAGTGTCAACGAGAGAAAATCTGGAATTTAAAATTATATAATTCAAATAGAAATAATTCGTCGTTACTACTTTTTTACACAAAGATAAAATGTTAAATCGTAACATTCACAAGATTAAATTATAGATAAACTTTTCAAGCGACATGTGGCGATAAAAAGTATGACATTCTAACGTTCTGTTTCTGTATTTTGTACATACAAATATATATCGAAAGAAGAACAGACTTCCTGGCGCCGTGGTCATCCATTTTTACGGGCGGATAATTCGTAATTCGAGCGGAATAATGTTTTACAAGAAATACTGCTAACGATAATTATAACCAAACCGTATAACGTTCCTAGCAGAAAGGTACTAGTCACCAGATCAGTTCAAACTTCAGTGTGAGCTGCCATGGTGCCTGTCCCTTAGCCAGGTTCCGTCGTAGAACGAGTTGGTGGGTGTTTGAGTAATAGCGACGGTGCTGCCACCACTCGAGTTACGAGTCGCGTTCCATTTTATAATCGTATTCATGACCGTCTTCGATATATATTTATTTTATTTATACAAGACACTTTTACATCATACCAAATGTCAGTTTAGTTGGATCTGTGCTGGGGCTATTTTTCTAGTGCTGATTACAGTTTGTTACGATACTTTTTAATTACTATAAAAAAAGTGTGAGAGAGCTTCATACACTGCTTCTTGTTATCGATGACTGCATAATTTGGTGTCTTCATGTCGTCTTCAAAAGGTTCGACGTTCTCTTATGGGGCTTGGAGTTCGATTTTACTATAAGGTTCCAAAGTTGATTCGTGAGGTACCCATTCTAAACTTTTAAACGACGCATCAAAGCTCAGCTTAAAGGTAAAGGGTGTTATAATATAGATGAAGATATTAATGACAAGAACATCTGGAAATAATAATAC
>DWPT01004433.1:0-13245 GCA_018251895.1 Agathymus mariae mariae | reverse complement strand
ATGTTACGTAATCTTTGAGCATAATTTTCACCAATTTCCAGAAGTCTGATTAATTTGAAACCTTGCATATGTATCAAGGACCGATGACAATGCACTAATTTGATAATAGTTTCCCATTATCCTTATTAGGACCGCCAGAATTAATAAATTCCTTTATAGATCCTCTGTAAGGGAGTAAGAGAGACTTACTCTTTTGCTCGGGCACTCGGCACAGCAAATAAATAATTAAAAAAAAAAGAACTAAAAATGAAAGATAAATAATAGTTTGAAAAAACTAAAAAAACATACTTTTAGAGCTAACCGAACTGAAAAATATAAATTAATTTCTAATTACAGACAATATAGACATAAAAACATATTACAGAAGTTGTTTTATTTTGAGGTGATAAATTATAATTAATTGTTTTGCCTTCTACTAGTATAGAAATAAGACTGGTACAAGGGTTTTCCCTTTCCGTTCGAGGAGCATCCCCGAACTTTTCACGACAGAATAAAGGGTGGTGACTGCCATCGTTCCAATCGCCATCTATGAATCGCTCACAATGTGTGTAAACCTTAGCAGTTAACTAGAACAAGTCTATTTATCTGAGTTTCCTCAGATACGGCGGCGTATAATTTGTGAGAGCCCGAGTGGTTTCCGAGTGGTTCCTACGAGGCCCGAGGGGTCGGCCTTAAAACTGTTCTTGGCTCCACTTATAATTTTTATAGTAACATGTCAATTTATTTGGGTGCCGGAACTTATAATAACGAAGGATTCTGCAATTTAATAACAATTCGCTTTGCAGATCCACAACATTAGAAAAACCTCCAATTTGTAACTTACAACATTGTGACTGTGGATCAGGGAAAAGGATTTTTATTGACGTATTTAAAAATAGAGGTGTTCATTTGTCATACACTTATTAAACATTGTTATTGAGTGAGTACCTGCAAATCGCCTTGTCATTGTGCACGACTCATAACACATAATTGGTTATGAATAGATAGTAGGTTTTATGAAACAATCTAGCAGATAATAAAATCCAGATAACTACGCACAGCCTAGAACGGGAGATTGAACTATTTACCTAATAAGCGTTGGTCCCGGCCAAATCGAACGAGGAACCATGTCAGCAGGCGGGGTCTCTGCACTACCATCTTTATCACAAACGAAGAACAAATAAAATGTACATACGAAACGGCACATTTCTATAAACAAGCTGCTTATTTAACGATCGAGCCCCGCGGCTAGATCCTCGCTAGCAGTGATAAACAGCTAGGAATCGAACCCTGTCATTACTGTAATACGGACTGCAAACTCTGGGTAGCACTACGTATTAAACCTAGTTCGATCTTTAAGATAAGCGGGTATCTTGTGAAAGTTGCAATTGTAATGAACCGGCTGCTCTGGGTGACACTAGGTTACAATACATATCTAATGCGGGTCCCTCTAAATTTGAATATTCCCGAAAACTTAATACACTTACATAGATTGTTACGAAGACGAAGATAAAGTTATGTTCACACGATACGTACAGAATATATATTTAAAAGTGTGAATGGCGTATTACCAGTTTCAAAATTACAAAAAATAATTCATACAAAAATAGTTCACGTCGGTGAATGTCAAGAGTTTATTTCACATAAAGTTAATTCAACAAGTGACGCCTACAATGATATTATGAATTTTAAAAGCTATTAAAAAAGAATTGGCGTAACAGCTACTTACAAATATTTTACAAAAATAAAAAACTGTATTCCAATTCAAATAAAAACGATTGAATGATAAAGATCGAAAGGTTTAAAAGCTTCGCAACGGACGAGTTAATATAATCAAAAGTTATAAGATTGCACGGTTACTTCTTCACCATCCTTAATTCTTAGTCCAATCGCATCTAATATAATCAAATTGTAACGACATGAGCAATTAAAAAACCTCCTAGCTAAAACAACGTACTAAACATAACTATTATAAATGTAATAAAGAGACGATATTGTTAAATCGATGGGGGAACGGAAACAAATATTATTATAGTTGAGTTTCAATGTCATACGAGATAATCTGGTTATTGTCACTTTTGCATTACAGGAAAATTTAATTCCGATTTGTTTAAATTTGAACTATTAACTGTAAAAATTAACAAATAAAATAACTAGTCATAATTAACTTCGTTAACCATTTTTACTCCTAATAATTGTAACATAGGAGCGATCCTTTATTATGACACAGTATAGAATGTAATGTATGTTATACTTTTATGTGAAGTCCAACATTAATTATATGAGTTAGTTGACTGGCTGGATTTGTTGGTCAACCAAGGAACGAGTGAGGTGCGCGCGTTATTGTGCCTGAAGACCTACAGTCTAACTAGAGATACAGTGGGTATAGTAGTTATTCCATAAAAGTAGCGGGACGTTTAAATATTTTCATGATAAATTTTAAAACCACATTTTTACATCTAATAACCCTCATATGACATAATAAGGTTCTCCCTGTAGTGCAATCAGCCCGCGAGCGGGTTCCGCGGCACCTTAATGATAAATAGCTAAGAAACTTCGCGATATCACGAACTTCGAACTCACTTGAACTTTGTAAATCGCTATTTAATTATGAAATATATCTATAAGTCTACGTCAGTTTAATATGCATATGTAACATTTATTTATAATCCAAATAATAGTAATGCCTTAATTTTATTTACAGAATAATAAATACCTCAACCTTATTTATATTTATAAAAGTTTTAATTCACATAGTTAAATTTATACGATACTTTAATTTTAACTCACCCTAAAAGTTTTTGTCGGTGGTTACCTTGGAAACATCACAAACACCAACAAATCACTGCGGCCAATATTATAACAACACAGAAATATCCTCACTTGACCACTATCGTATTAGAAAATACTTTTTATCTCACACAATTTAATAAACCTGGCCATTGATAAAAAGACTGAAAGCGTGAACGGGAAGTTTATGTAAAAAGAAAGCTTCGAAAATTGAATCGTTCGTAAGCATTCGTGTGTCGCCGATGACTGTCGAGCTCGTCTCACGTATCGGTGTCGCTGCGAAGGCTTGTACCGTCCCTTTCACACTTACACGCCTAGACAAAGACAAGTAATTTATATTCGTCAAAACCGACTTATCGACTGTTGCTAAAAGATTGCCTTTAATTGATATGTTTTCATATATGTGGCGGGTTATGAGGCTGTAGCCACTGAAGTTCCATGCTTACCTCCGATTTTTTTATTGCAGTGGTACAAAAAAGTTTTTAAAAGCAAAACTGTACAGGTAAATATCTTAATTTCCAAATTTGTTCCTGACCGTCCACTTTGTGCCTTAGATGCCAACATGGACTATTCTTTATTCTGGTATCGGTGAGGAGACTCTTCATTAGATACTGAGATTACGTGGAGGTTCCGTATTGTTTGATTTCTAATTTCCTGCATACTACAACTCTCCTGCTAATCTGTTGGCGCTAAAAATAATCCAGAATCCGACTACATTTTATAAAAATTCGCCTAATGCAGCAATATTGTTTATATCTTGTCAATTTTATTTCTCCGTTAAAAAAACTACTTAACATTATCTCGGTCGATGATTCACGGATCTTTTTATTATATCATAAAAAGTTAAGTTATAATTCGTTTTAGTAACTATGTACTTACAATAATTGATCGTTGAACCTGTTATTAGCACCGTAATATTATATTGTGGTCAATTAATAATACACACAAATAAGTTATAACATACGAGTGCTCGCAAGAATTGAGTTCTAATGTAGCTATTGCACAAGACGCTTTATCAATCAATGCGAGAGTATGGTGCCTGTTCTTGACACTGGCGAACAAGCAGCACATATTATCGAGAGATATTAGTGATACCTACTTACAAATTGGTCGATATTGTACACATGCGATGCAGTAGAAGCGACTCTATTATAGTCAAGTAATGATTCAATAAAAAGTACCTAAAACAGTCAATTATTTCCAGTGTGCGACGAGAATGCAAATCTGCGGGAGATATTCAAGATAAGTAGTCCTCGGAACATGTCGCGACATGGGATGTGAAATAAAACGAATCGTCGTTCTGCAACATGCCGCGGTCTGCGTCCGACACAAAGGTATTAATGAGAGCCTGGCGACGGCGCCAGCAGCTCAGTGCCGAGGCCGCGGTCGGTCGTAACAACGCTAAGTAAGCAAATGCGAGCCATCTTTTAATTCACAATGGAATCTGTAATATAATAAAATAATGAAATATCTTCATTGCATATTAATATAAAAAAACAAACCCACATGGGAGTTAAACGGGAGGAAAATATAACTTGACGTATGGAATATGCGATTGCATCGTTACAAGCAATTTTCTTCGAAAACCTCGATAACGCGGACAGGCCTCTAAAAAGCAGTTAACACTTTCTGTTTTCTCACAATGTTTTTCTCCACCGAAGCAAATCATTATTTATGTAAATTAAAATAAGCATGACATCGAAAGTTTTAGATATCGTCTTGCGGCGGTTAAACCTAGCGAGGCACAAATGATTGTTGCCACGCATTTATTTATTCTTTAAGAATCCAAGGTGTATATATATTAACCTGACTATATTAAATGAAGCGAAGATAAGCCGACAAGTGCAAACTTATCCCTTAATGGTTGTGACGTAAGCCGGTGAGATGGACTCGCGTTGGTTGTCGCATCCTCTATAACAGGATACCCGTGGCAGGATAACTTCACTACTTACGCCAATCAATTTAACTAGTTGTACCGCACAGCACTTTTTCTGCATTAACTTATTTGTAATCGATATATATATATATATATATATATATATATATATATATACAAGTAGCCTGTCGTGAGGACCCGGATTCGAACCTTGCACTTACTTCTAATTTCTTACGTGCATATTTGAAATATTTATGGGTTTAGTAGAGGAAATTTATTTACTCGAGTGTTCTCAAATGTGTATGAAGTGTGTCAATCCACACTTGGCGGCTTTACCCTTCACACAGTGATAAAACAGTGGGACAATTTTATAATGGGTTGTGACTATGCTTGTACTCATAAAACGTTGCATTATACTTTATAACAAATAGTTTACATTATGCGTATCATATTAGTTGTGATGTGCAATAAATAAAGAGTTTGAATATGTCATCGTAATAATTAAACGAATAACGTTACTACTACGATACGATACGATACTTAAAATACTTACGAGTATTTTATAGCTAACAACGTCCAATTGTTTGGTAGACAATCCCGTTCACATCGTCCCCACATGAAATTAGTCAACGAAATGAATTTAACGTTAACAGTTGAAAAGTTAAGAAACCTATAATTTATTTTTGAAGCGTTCAATAAAAATTCCATAACAAAAAGGGAGTCGCAGTCGCTACAGCAGGACCTTAATTATAATATTTCTACTATATAGTCGGAAGGTTTAGTCATAATATTAATTCAGTTCCATTATGACCTGTGATAGAGTTAGACTGACAATTGGCACGCACAGCTGCAGCCGAGCTGCACATGCGTTCTATCGCTCCCGTCTGAGTGAACGGACTCTGAGCAGCTCCGTTCCAACTTGCTCACTGTGTAAACACGGACTCCCCGCTTACAACAGAGACCCGATTCTATATATGCAGAGAGTCTAAAAAACTTCGATAGCGCGATCTAGGTTAAACGCGTTTTGCGTCTAAAATTATATTTAGACCATTATTGTTGTAGTAAACAAATATTCGTTTTGTTTGGAGATGGTAGTCGGTGTCGTTTGGTAGAGTATTAAATGAATAGCTTAAACTTAATTAGCATTAGCGAACCTTATCAGTTACCTATTAATTTGTCGGACCACCTAGGGACTAAAGGAGATTTGAGTTTATTATACCAAGCTTAAAACTTCAAACCAAGTTGGAGGTTATCAAGTCAACAATACCCTAATGCCTACGGTCTGTTGTCTAACAGTAACGACCGGACTTTTCTATATATCTCGGTAAAGTGGATCTTTTTTGTCACTAGCGGTCACACCATCAACTGCGGACCGCCCTCGACTTGAATACACTTCCTCGTTTATTATAGTTCTCATAAACTGATGAACTGGAGCTTTGTGCTCAAGAAATTCTAATGTACAAATAACTATAGTAGACGGTATACATGCAAATATGTCTGTTTGAATACGTCTATCTGAAAAACTATGTACCTAGTATTTTCACGTGTTTTCGCCAATATTTATTGATTCACGATGATGACGATGATTCACGATACGCCTAGAAGGTAAACATAAAACGGGTAAGTATATTTGTATACGAGCGTGATAATAACACAAGTAAATAGTTTTAATGCGTTTAAACAGATCTGGCTCCAGCGATCAAAATACGAGATGAAGGTTACTCATACCTAAAAATAAATATATAAATTTTCATATTTTTTTTTCATACAGTTTTAATGATATTGGATTAATTTGAGTTCGTTAAAGTAACAGCACCAAACTGACAAAATTTATGTAACCACCAAAATATCACGAGGTTGAGCAGTCAGAGTAAGTCTAATAGCCGCTCATGATCATCTTTGTAGTAGAAAGGGTTAAAATGCGTTCAACATGTAAGACTTCATCTTCACTTACCATCAGGTGGGATTGTTGTCAAGCATTAACTTATTTTATATATAGTCTTATAATTAAGTCGGTTAAATTATACCTGTGTCACTGTATCTGATTTCTTTATACCTTCCATTACAGACAACCTCGTACACCGTTTGTTAAAAATACTGACTGCCTAACGAATATTCCGGATTCCATTTGCGGTCTCTCAAGATGTTTTTCTTGATTGTGTTGCAAATACTTTACTTATCGGTATGTCCAGTGTAATTAGTAGGCCAATATTATAATTATAATAAAGCATACATTTTTACATATTTATGACGTTTAGAAGGCAAAACTTTGGTATGATATTTTATTTGTAGCTAACAGTCTGCCTCGCTTAGTTTCAGAAACGCCTTACGCTTAGAAATAGCATCTGCATTGTTTTAGGACTGGGATTTCTCGTTCTATGGATTAGAAAAACATACATTAATTTACAACTTTTTTATTTATGGACGGATTTAAATGAAATTTTTTAAATATTACGTGATGCTTACTGCAGGACATTAGTGTTAAGATTGCCGTTGTTAAGATTAGCGCGAGCAAACGCATAGACAAACAGACAAATTTGTTACAACTATTGTTTTGGGTTATTGTGTTTGGGTTTAGTAATAGTTTCTCCCATATATTATTCATGTACAGAAAGCGGTTATTTAGAATTTTATTATAATGTGTAGATATCCTTATAATGAGACAATAAAAGCTCATCGTTGATACCTATATGTATGGAAATCGCGATGTTTATTACTTATTTGCATTTATCACATTTATTAAATAATGTAGATATGTAGGAACTGACCGTACTTGACCACATTTAATATCACACGAATGATATATATAATATACTGATAGTAACATGAAAATAAAGGCACCTAAACAAGTCCTATAAACAGTCCTTTTAAAATTAATTTCACTCTTCTTGTGATCTCGAGCTGTAATGTGGAGTCTTTCTGCTCATGTCGCATAATGCCATGG
The DNA here is from genome assembly GCA_018251895.1 of Agathymus mariae mariae. Taxonomy (NCBI): domain Eukaryota; kingdom Metazoa; phylum Arthropoda; class Insecta; order Lepidoptera; family Hesperiidae; genus Agathymus; species Agathymus mariae. The sequence goes on along the minus strand of DWPT01004433.1, from coordinate 5,656 downwards.
TTCCTTGCCTATTTACTTTCTTTAATAATAATTTATTCCTTATACTAAAACGATAAGAATAGTAAAAAATGAGCCTTAACAAAACTTTAAACACAGTTTAAACCACACGAATAACTTGCAGAGTGCGTGTTCGACGACTAGTTTCGAGCAGTAACTGTCGTACAGATCGAGAGATATGATTGTAAAACGGTTCTATAAGATCTAGGTAACTCACGTTCTGGACGAGCGAGCTCAGCAGGTACGCGCTGAATCAACATGTTAAACGAAAGTGTACACAATTGTAGTATCTAATAGTAATACCTAATCATTTTTACACGTTACCTAACAAGTCAAGGTGTTCTAGCTGTATGTGTTGGGAGTAATACAGTGATATGAAACGTCAAACTTGCGCTTATGCACAACCCGTGTAGCACGATATAACGTGGCTTCCTTATTGTGACTCTTATTACCTCATGGACATGTAGAAAAACGAGACATTAACATATTTTTTTTAAACGTATACACACTCACACCCCCGCACTAGGAACTCAGGGAGAGTTGCGGGTGGAATGCTCATACACAAGTATGACATCATATTCACCCATCACCCGAGAACAAACATTTATGTGTCCCATTAATGTCTGCCCTCGCTCGGTAAGCAGGGTCACTATCAATTGGGCTATGCGGTCCTTATGTTCTGCTTAAAATGATAAATGTCTCTGGCCACTTGTCGATAGTGCCTACACAATCTTGCTACTATCGCAGAAATCTCAGATTAAGATTCTACCTACATTAACTACGTTCGGGGAGCGAACCCATAGAAAATAGTAAGTACTCTGTGCGATGTCTTTCAAACTAGTGGTGTATTTATAACGATTGCGATTTAAATAATTGTGTAATTGTACACTGCGTATTGAAGTAGAGGTCCTGGTAGAAGAAAAATTTCATGGATTGGAAATATAAGGGACTCGTTGCGGGTTAAAAGCATAGATAAACTGACTCATATGACTGCTACTAAAGAGGTTTCGACAAATGGTCGCCGACCTATTCGATGAAGATGGCACGTGAAGAACACTGCGTATGACGCAACCGTTTACAATTACACCTTCAAGTTATAACGTTACAGCGTCTCAACTTTTCTAAACATAATTCATAGTTGAATTTAATTTTACAGGTTTAATGCATTTAATGATATGCAACGATTCCACCTTCTGACGCCTCAAGGCGCACGTACTGCAGTCAACAAAGAAGCTCATTCAGCGGCTCGGTGCGTCAATAATCGAAGATTACATTTTTATGATGAGAGGATAAATAACATGTTTTTAGAAGTTTTTTAGATCTAGTGGAATACGTGACACCTTTCGTTATATTTATAACCCAAAAAATATCAATTCTATCTTCATAGCGTTCAATTTATGATTACTTTTAAGTAGCTTCACGGAAAACCATTACTTCAGTATATTTTTGCATATATTCGTCACACGGCCGTATGAGACTACATATTTCAGCACCCTGCTCTTTAGAATTGACAATTATTCAATCATTCGAACAAAAACACCACATATAATTTTGAACATTTTTATTAATAATAATTTTAAAGACACAGCTCACTTATTTTACGTTAAGTAAGTCTGTACAACTGAACTCAGTTCTGTTATGAGAACACCATTTAAATCACCATCGGTCAAGTACTTACTATTTAGCATTCCTGCGTCATTACGAACGACCGACTGCGTTATTATTGTAACACTATCGAGCTGCTTCGAATGGGCGCTACATTTGTTAATGACATTTAACATCTGTTTCTTGGTCAAAAATTTTATCGTCCTTTTTGTAATCAATTTGTATGTCTGAATATATGACACCACATCTTCCAATTCTAAATCACGTATATGAGGCAGTAGACTGTAAACGATACTTAACATTTCATATTCCATTTCGCTCTTTATTTTTATCTCCGCAAAAACATCTACAGTTTTTCCATTGTTAGCATTGATTTTGGCGTAGTGCTTTCCGAATATATTTAAATTCATACTGACTATCGCGTTTTTCAATAAGTTAATAATTTTGCGAGCTATATTCTTCTCATTTCTACCAATTTGTCTTACAGTTGAATGAAGCCAAGCTAAAAATCCGTAACCGTCCACTAAAATTTCAAAAGCTCTCGGAATCGCTATTATGGAATTCAGCACACTTATGATGTTCTCTTTAGTTTTCCTGTCACAAATTACAGTCGAATAATAATCCATTATCATCTTTAAACACATCGTTTTAAAAATCACATTAACATCCGTCATGCCCTTAGTCCCGTCTCGTATAATATCCAAAATCCAAATTCTTCTATCGACAAATTCGACATCGCTGTCATGGAAAAGGCTTAGAAAATCAGGGACGACTGTTAAATCGACAAACTGCTTAGCTATGAGGAAGTTGTTGACAGGTTTGTATAAGGGGTCTGAAGGGGACGTCGACACCATAAGAGCTTTAGCCAGGTACAATGCACCAATCGCTGGGAACCTGGGATTGCTGGGAATCTCGCCGTTAGGGAGATCGATAGCAGTTGGCAAGCTTTGACGCAAAGTTGTAATGAAATCTGTAAGAAGTAGTTTGTCGTTTTTGTGCCTCCTGAAAAAAGAGAGTATAACTTTAAAACTTTATTTTATTGTAATAGCCGACAAACGAGCAGACGAGCCATCTGACGGTACGTGGTCACCTTCGTCAATGGACATCAGCAGGACCGAAGGTATCACTGATGTGTTGTCGGCCAGGAAATGAGAAGAAGGTGAGGAAGAAAGTACTGGCTCTTAAGCCCCCAGCCGGAAGACTACTCGTCGTTTGGCGGCAGATTCAAGCAGAAGGGTGGTAGCTAGCCAGGCAGGCTTCACAGCAAGATAATAATATTAACGACTTAATAACAATACTGATAATATAATCTTTATGCAGAGTCCCACCACCAAGTAGGCTTGCTTTTGTCGCCTCTTACGACATCCTATTTTGCCAGCATGGGATTGGGGGGAGAATTCTAGGCCGCCCCAATACGGCGTATAATATTTTGATATTCAAATTCAAATACAAAATCATTTAATCATGTAGGTATTTTGTAAATACACTTATGCACGTCATTTTTTGTTTCTGCTACCGTTTCGAAAAGGGGCTTTAACATCGAAGAGAAGAAACGGCGACACAAACTAATAAAGATAATTAAATGCTTAACTAGAATCCCACTTAATGACATGTATCGATGTAGTCTTATATGAAGAAGTCTATTCAGAAGACTTAAAAGTCATCCACATCGTCATCTATTTTCATTCAAATTATTCCAATCCTTCGCGGTACATATAAGAAACGACAAACCGAGACGATTCGTCCGTACCGGAGAGATGTTTATGAGGAAAATATGGATAGTCGCTGTGTCGGGACATTTAAAAAATTGGAAATAAGAGATTTAAAGTTTTGCATTTATATGTTATTTCTAATCATATGAAATAATGTTAGGACTATTTTGGGAATCTCTTTGATGTATCGATTTTTTTTTCTTTTCTACCAATAAAGATTTATGTGGTTTGTTTGATTTCGTTTCAGAAGGTTATACTCACGTTTCAGTTTCTAAGAGAAGACAGAATCTTTGCAACACGTGATATGCTGCAGCTCTCATTTGTGGACAATTGGAACTCAACGCGACTACAGGAATTGATAATAATCCAGTTCTCATCATTTTGAAGCAAGAAGCCACTGAACCTGGAGCTAGAAGATGACTCAAAAGAGGAAACAGAAACAATGGGTCATATATATCGTCGTTCAAATCTAAATGCGAAAGACCTAGTAAGTCGATTTCTTTTAATTGTTTTATTGCACTGTCACGTTTTACTTTCGCCATTAAATTGTTTATAACATCTTCATTATCACCCACTGGCTCGTGTTTCATGATGCTCTGATTCCTGTTTAAAATAACTCTCACTGCACCATCATGACTAGTTAAATCAAGTTCACTAGGCAATTCATAATCATATTTTAACTTCTGATTAATGGGAAATTTATTAACAGTCCTCTCAATAACATCTCTTTCAAATAAATTTAAAACTTGATTAGGAGTTGGATGTCCCCACAGGGAAGAACTTCTATTCTTACGTACTGAATAGTAATTAGCAGCAGAATCACCCCATACATAAGGCTTGTACTCGTTTACTGATTGACCATTTCTCTCATAGAAGTATAAAATCTTCATGATAATTCTATCACTGTGACTCCTTGTAGCGTGGTAGGCGCTCAAATACACAGGTATTTGTTGCGTTTTCATGATAGATTTATTCTTCGTTATCAAAACATATAAAAATTCCAGTAATCTTGATTTCACTTCGGGACTGTGGTAACTTAACATAACATTAAGGAATTCTGAATGTGAAGTAACCATATCAAATAATGTCACTATTTCTTCTGCACCATCTTGATAAAATAAATTAACCAAAGTGCTGAGTAAACATAACAATTTGGGCCCAACTAAATTTCTCTGTTCCATTGTCCGTACTTTTAAGCAGTCCTTTAACACCACTTTACAAAAGTTTTGCCAAATTGAAGTTTCAATAATTTTTAGAAATTCTTCTTTTTGATCTACGTCAAATCCATCCACATATTTGCAAATCTGTGTTACTTCATAAATCTTCGACACCATGTCATCAATTAAATTATCCGATTTATCATCTTTCATTGCTGTAGTGGTTATTTGAAGCATAGTCATAAAATAATTTATCACATGATCATTCTTCAATCTTTTACCAAAAGCACACATTTTCTTAAAAACAGCTTGTAGCAAATGTACATGACTTAATTCAACAATTTCAAATTTATGGTTCTTAGCAAACATTTTCTTACAGTCTTCAATATCCATGCATTCGATAATTAATTTTCTAATAAATTTCCAAGAAAATATGTATATCTGGCCAGCTTTATGTGGTTTTTCCAAGAATTTGAATATGTTACTTTTGTATTCAGTGTAGACTGGCAACAACATATTTTTATTCTCGCGGAGGTAATTAACGTGATAGAGAAGCGCAAAACCTAAAGGTAAAGTTATTTCTCTTTGACTTAAAATCTCTGGTCTAGATATTTCTTTTTTAAATATGTTACAAAATTTCACATTAATCTGTAACAAGATGGATGCTAGCTGCGATGTCGTTTTACGCATTATTGTCGCAAAGAAAAACCGTTCGTAATCTTCTTCAGTTACAATGATTGCTTGATGTGGTTTATTTTCAAAATATTGTATGAAAGCTTTTTCCAAATTCGTTAAATTTGATGCTATGTCTTTGTTAACTAGTAACTCAGTATACAAAATCACAGATTTTTTAAGCTTATCTTGAGGAAAATCTAATGTTACTGTTTTCGAATATTTCTCTAATAATAACCGTAATAATTCAAGTACTAGACTAGGTTCTTTGTCATGTTTAATACATGACTCTATTTTAGAGCTAAATATTTGATCAAGAACAAGCAAATCATCTTCATTAGTTAGTCCTATAATTCGTAAAACATTTATCGTATGTTCGCTATTGACATTTTTCCTTTTATTTATTTTAATAAAAGCTTTCATAATTTCTCTATGATTCTTTAACTGGTAAGACTGCAAAACTAAATGTTTTTCATTTAAGTAATCTACAATGTCTTTATATTGAGTTATGAT
>DWPT01004432.1:0-13246 GCA_018251895.1 Agathymus mariae mariae | reverse complement strand
TGGTTTCTATAAAATCGAGCAATAAGGTATAAAAATCAAAATACGAAATGCATAAAAAGATTTATAAAATCGAAAAAGTCTCTTGGATATCGGAAACTATGCAAAATTGTCAAACAAAAAATTTAATTAATTGACGCAGAATTTTATCGGCGATATCAAAGGTGTGTATAACTCAATACCGACCAAATTCTCGCTTGGTTAATTTTGCCATTGAATCGCGATGTGATTTTTGAAAATTGTATTTGACTGAATAATTTTGTATGAATGAGGTATATTTTTTATTTTTTGCCACGGTCGGTGTAATGGATTTATACATTTGCGTTATAAAAACAATATTTTTTATGACTAAGTTGGTATGTCTTTGGTTAACATCGGCACCTACAAACATAAACCATTTAAGTTTAATGAATGATACATTAAATACGTCATAATTAAATTTTCATTTTATTTTTATTTAATTAACATGCATTTTAAATGTAATTTAAATCCATTTTAAGCTATTTAAACTTACATGCGTTCTATTCACGTACACATTTCTTTTTGCCACCGTATTTATATTCCTATCTTTCTGCTTCTATATACTAATAAGTACTACTATTATTTAGTCTGTACTCTTCTAACTGCTAAAATAGAAATAAGGTCCACCTTGCAGTTCAATTTGTGGTGACCCTGCCTCCCGCGCTGTTTGATCTGAGTTCTATTCTAGGGGTAGATAATTATGATACACTTAAATGATTTTTCTCAAGTCGTAGGTGTTTCTGATTTCTAATTCCATTTCATGTAAATGTTTGAGCGTTTATTTTATTTTATTAATTACAAAAACCATTTGAGACTTTTAGAACCTTTTACGCAATACAATAAAATGATATAATATTAACACAAAAACTATTTTAATATAATTTGTATTTGTTTATAAATGCACTTTGACAATGTTATCTTAAATATTATTTATCTAGGCACTCAAAATAGTGTGAATCTTTCGAAACAAAATAACAAACTTTAGAGACAAACAAATAAATATCACTTTGAGCGCTGCTCCAGCTTTTGGCACAGACATGACCTTTGGAACCAGGTATAAGCGGAAGCGTGTTAAAATTTACATTTGAAAGCATTATTTATTTATTTGGTTACAGAGATAATAATTGTGCTGCTATATTTCAGTCATAATTTATCATTTCTGTTATTAATTATTTTACTAATTAATTGAAACAATATTTGAGTAACGATATCTGGGACTTTTTTACTCTACAAGGAGCTAAATATAAAAGACTGACCATTATTTATTTTCAACTAAACAGTTGCCGTTGTCTCTGTGACCTTTACAGCTTCAAGCGGACAGTCTGGTTAGCTTGGAAAGGCTTAGCTAGATATGAAACATGACACAGCGTAAAAAACCCTTGGCGTGTAGCCACGCCCCGGAGTTATTCAACCTCTCCTAAAAGGAGTATGTGAACAGCATCAAGGCACCTTGTATGAGGTTCGTATCTCAGCTTAGAACGTCACATTATATCGGGGCGAAACAACCACTCACTCGAGAACACCTTGCCAAAATTGTGTACAAAATGGTAAAGTACACACTATATAAATGTAGTGTGTATGTGAGGTATGATGCATAGGGAAGTTTCTGTTTGGCTTGTGTGTTGCTACCGTGATCTCTTAATCAGGGTCATCTAGCACATGTCTAAACCATCTGAACCTTACCTAAGCTTCCTAATAATTTGACAACCAAGGAGTTGGGTTGGTCTGCAGCTAATTCAAAATAGCTCCTAAAAACCACTTATGTGTTGAAATAAGATGGGTATCTCTAAATCGCGATGGAGGTCAACATTACGCATGTACCACGAATAACCCGAGGTAATGTTGTGCATAAAGCGAATTTAAACAGCTTGTAAAGTATATTTTTTTTCAATTCCTAAAATTATTTTAAAGAAATTCAAACGATTGACGAAAACACCAAATATTTAAAATACTATAAGCAAAATGCTATTGATTAAATGTTTAAAAATAATTTGAGTTATTTGCTTAATAAATTTTATTACTGGAAAGTGATACTAAACTACTACTAAATTTTGGATATCTTCAAGTAAAAGTTAAATAATCTTTATTAAGTTGAATAAAGGATATTCATTTAATATAAAGCAATAAATAAATGCCGACACACTAGTATTAATTAAATTAAAAAGGTTTAAAGTTACACTCTACCTCTTTTGATTTAATCATAGAGGCATCCAACCCTATCACGGCATTCAGTTCCTCTCCGTTGAGAACGTAAGAAATTACTTTTGAGTTCGTAATTTATGATCACCACCGTAACTGCCTCCCGTCTCGGTAGTGAGACATCTTGGTGCTTGTTTATTTTTATAGATTAAAATAATAGATAAAATCAAATTAACTCATAAAAAACCCAACGCGGTAATTGAAAGGAATCTTCCCAAAAAATTAAGAAAAGTAAGGAAAATCTTTCCCCCCACTTTGTCGAGATAAAATCAACATGAAATTGATGGAACTTTCTAAGAAGTATATTGGCACGAAAATATTTTTTATTTCCAGTTTTACTTGCAATGCAGCAATAAACATAAATTTATCAAACTTTTGTTTTCATAAGCTTTCGATGTCATGAACGATCGAATTCTTATACTTTCAACTGGATATATTAATCTATCGATGTAATATATTCAATTTTATCAGTAAGTTGTTGTATAATTCGATGTGATGGATCAGTCCCCGAAATATGTGTCCTATAAGTGTTCATCAGTTTGCCGGTATTAGAATAGCATACCAGCAGCAGTATTTATTACGATTAACACTTTGTTTATTTACATCTCGAAAGGCTAACGTCACTTCGTCATAAAAAGTTTATGAACAATACCCATGCAATATTAGTACTAAAGAACTACCACAAATAATGATAAAAAACATTTGTGTTTTTCATCAACATACTGTGGGTCTAATTCAAGATGAGTCGTCCTTTGCCGTTCAGCATTTGATTGATTTCGTTAAAGTACAGTACTTCTGCATCATGAAGTGAAGCTGGAATGTTAAATTCGCTAACCAATTCTGCTTGATAGGTATTATACATAATCAATTCTCATGGTATAGGCAGATAGATATTCTCATAATAGACTCGTTCAATCATTTAGGACTTTAAAATGCGTCCTTTTGTATCTTTATTACGCATATATGATCAATTTCTTCTCGATGAATATCTTTATTTGCTTCAGATAGTCTCAGCTGTTTGCTAAAGTATCTAACGAGCAGTTACGCTATTTAACCTACAATTGATTCGGATCGTTTAATACAACATAACAGCTAACAACTGGCAAAAATTGATTTAATCAGTTTCCAATGTATATTTGTTGCATTTATTTACCAAAAAATCAATTTGTTTTTATTAAATTTCAGATTATAAAATCAAAGCATAGTATATTGTATAAACTATTTTTATTGATTAAGATTTGTACTTAAATCCTTTATTTTTGAAATGAAATGAAAGGTGAGGTTTCAATAATTACAAGGTGAGTTAATCGAATATAAAGAATCCGCTGCATCCTGTCACTTGCAAATGTTGGTGTCGCCTCGCGCAGTTCAGCTTCGCTGAGTGTACTCGTATAAGGCATGTCTTTGAAGTTTTGTAATTTCATACGAACGTATCTGCAACCATTGAAGACCCGTTTTAATTGCGAGAAGCTCTTCTGTACCATCTCGTCATTTTGTCTCTTTTTATAAGTATATTTTCGTTTTATTATATACGCAAATTAAAAAAAACAATGTCGCTAACGTCTGTAGTCATAGTTGTTGAACTGTGACACGTGTGAGTGATAAAGACGACCGTTCACCACGCCGGCTCAGAGTGGAATGTCAAACTACTACACACATTTCACTTTAAATAACACTGTGTAGAACTAACCATTAGTTATTAAATTATATATAGAATTATATATAACACAGCAATTATTGGTGTCAGCAATGTTGATGTCACACCTTTCAAAGACACTACGGAGGATACGTCTGCGTTATATATATATATATATTTATAGATGTGTGTGTGTGTGTGTGTGTAAAAATTGTTTTTTTTTTTCACATAAAATAAATTAATGCTTAATTAGTTGGTAACAGTTACAGCACTGTAGTCGGTTTCATCGACATTGAACTAAACATTTCGTCTGTTAATCCAACAATTAAGTTAACAATAATTTAATGCATTTCATTTAATTATATCTACCCTGACCAGGATTATAACCTGGACAAATGGCAACCAGGGTCACTTCTAAGAGTACAGGAGCGTCAAATCGTTATATTATTATATTACATATGTAATATTCAATCATGCCAAAGAGATTACATATTATAGACAATATACATCTCGAAATTTGACATATTTGTTACAATATTCCACATAAACATGTCGCTAAGGGATGGAGTGTAACTTATCTCTGCAATGACTTTTTCAGTTACCCTCGGCGATGAATTGATTTCATAACATTATTTTACTACCATAAATTCTTTTTGGATAACCGGTATCTTTCGGTAAATGGTCGCCAAGTTCTCGTCGACAGGCAGTCGTGTGAATATCAAAACGCGAACATTTTATACACTCAGATGTTTTTCTATTCAATACGTGTTTAATAGTGTTATTTATCTAACCCGCACTTAGCCAGCGTGGCAGGCTATGACAATTCGTTACCAAGCCTGAAACACAATACTAAGTGATTTATCCATCTTCATTAATAACAGAATATAATCAGGCCGTATTTGCCGTCCTGAAATACTAACCCCAATCCCGTGCTGGCAGAACAATCGTAAGAGATGTCAGAAGCAAGCCTGCTTGGTGGTTGAGCTCTGCGTTAGGCTTATATTATTAATATTATTATTAGGTCATTAACATAACTGGTATTATTATATTTCTATGAAGTCTACCCAGATAGCTGCCACCGTCCTGCCTGACTCAGCCGCCAAACGACTCGTCGGGTTCGGGCTGGGGCCTTGAAAGCCAGTACATTCTTTCTTTCGCCTTCTTTCTTGGTCGGCAACGTATTAGCTATAGCTTTGGTGTTACTTATGTCCATGGGCAACAGGTGACCATTTACCATTAAGTGGCTCGTCTGCTTGTTTATCGGCTATTTACATAAAAAATGGTAATAGAGAGGTGCGATGTAGTGGAATTGAACCTAGAGTATCTACCAACTATCTATTTGGCTTGGCACAAATTTCAAACATTTCAATATGTAATTAATGCATATAACAATATTTCATTTCAATTAATTTTTATTTTTAATATAATTTTGTACTTTTTATATTTGAAGTCAGTAATTTTTTTTTTCACTTTTACATTACGACAACTTTAAATCGTTTTACTATTTATTATTTTCCGTTAAAACTTTCGGACAAACAAAAAAAATATTTGACTAATCGACTTCAAAATCTAATTTTTGCATCAGTTAGTCTTTTCCATAAAATATATATAACATAAACACTGCGATTTTTGACGAAAATTTTCAATTTTCATATGGCAGGGAGTTAAATAAATTTCATCCTAAAATATTTCGTCTCACGCAAATGACCAAGAACCCACGCATACCTCTTATCCGCTCTTAGAGTGTCACAAAATTAAATGGACCAGAAGAGTCGATTTAAATTTACGAACATAATTCATAATGTTACTCCAGATTTTTGAATAAACCATTTATCTCGACACTCACAGGCTCAAGTCCTTCAATCTTTCACTCTAAAATTATTCACAAAAGTACTCTAGATTTTTCTTTAATATCTCCGTTACGATATTAATATTGTACAACGGGTGAACGATAAATTTAAGTTACCGGTGTAATTAAATTTGCACTCGGTTTACTCTTTATTGGATTTTAAAGACCTGAGGCTGGGGCCTTTAAATTTACTAATTTATTAGTTCACGTTTGATTTAAATTAAATTGAGTAAAATTTTTGAATTTTAAAAATAAATATTTTTCCTAGTACGATTTACAAGTCCGATTTGATGTTCGCAGCTTTCATCATTTCAAACTTTAACTGTCCCACTGCTAGGCTCAATTATCTCCTTACAGCGAGAAGATTTAAGACCACAGTCCACCACGCTGACCATGTGTGGATTTGCAGACTCACAGACCTTTTAAATTACCTTTTTTATAGCTTATCGGGCCAGACGAAAAGGCAGACAGGTCACCTGATGGTAAGTGGTCACCATCGCCTAAGGGCATAGGCGACACTAGAGATGTCACTATTGCAATACCGGCCCTGAAACAGACCTCTCTTTACACCTTTTTTAAAGACCTCAATATCATAGCCCCCAGGGAATTCCTTAAAATGAAACTGGTTCCAAAGTTTTGAATGTGCACAGCAAAAAAGATTGCGAGAATAAGACCGTGGAGGATTGTCACGAACCCAGTCGTGGTGGATGGAAATTCGTAATGTGGCCATCAAGGCGAACTCACCGTAGAAATATCGTTACAACAGACAAAGTCAACTTATATCTCTCCTGAGACTTAAAGGTCGGTGATTCGTGGGTCGATGACGAATCGGACTGCGCGATTCTTCTTGAAAATTCGTGTCTTCTTGATACCAAAATCATTTAAATTTCAACAAAATACTACCGTAAAGGATGAAAAACAGTAGATAAAACCAAGATGTTCATGTCTTTTAATTTAAGTCCGTTTTTTTATATATTTACTTGTGCAATTTCTTGTTAACGCAAATATGCGCTAAAAGCAGTGTGGCTACAATAAATAAATTAACAATTTCATATTTACTTCTGAGTAAGTGATGACTTCATAAATCAACAATGCAAGGTGTTTTCATCGTGTATTTTAATTAATACTCAAGGATTACATTCTCTGAAACAAAACTTTGCCAGTCAGCATCAACCGATAATAATAATCTCACTGTAATGCAGTTAAAAACTTTGAATATGTATCCAATTTGGTATATCATTTTTTTTTTAACCAAAATGGAAAAAATGTTATATTTAATATTTTATTGAATTAAAAAATAATTTATAAATCACTGTGATGCTTAATTGGTAGATAGGGTACCGAACGTGTCGAGCAAGTGGTCTGTAGTTCGAATCCTGAGCGATTTTTTTGTATAAATCCCGATGATCTCGGCTTCGATTGCCGGTTGAGATATTTTGTAGCACGTTTTTTTTAACTCGATTTGGTTTGGGTAGAATTTTGAAATAAAATCAGCGTTTTCATATTCAATTACGTTTTACATTATTACGGTTGTCTCTTTTAAATCTGTACGTAGCTAACCACCGTTGTGTGTGTGTATCACCAATGAATCATAAATGTCTTACCACCACTTATCTGTCATAAATGTCTACCCCAGCCGGGGATCAAACCCGGAAAACAGGGTCTCTAGCAACTGGGCTATGGTGTTGTCGTCGTCGGGGTCAAGCGTTACATTTGTTTGTGGCTTCGTTGGTTCGTTCTTCTTTACCTGTTTTCCATAACGATATTGCAGTGAAAACTAATGATCAGATATTTGGGTCGATTCAGTGGCCAACCCAAACCTCGGAAGCTTGCAAACCTTCGACGCACCAGAACTATTGTTATCTATGTAACTATTAAAATCGAACGGATTAACAAACACACCCAAAGCTTCAAGATATTTTGTCACGGACGGCCACCCATCCAACTACCAGTTAATAATAATGAAATCAGTTTATTGCCATCAAAGATAGTGAAAAATTTACAAACATGAAAAATAGGTAAAAAAGAAATAAAATTATCGTAAGCATCTGAGGCAATGGGAGCTGGCTCAGCTGTTAGCTTAGTCGGAACCGAGTTCCTAGGAAGCGCTATTTTTCAGCCAGTCACTTCTCTGTAACATGTTGCATGAGAGATGCAATGGTCTGGCCCCCAGCCATCAGGTGATAAAAATGGAAATTATTTGTGAACTTGACACAAAATACAATAATAATAAAAATGGTCAGAAAATCATAATAAAAGGTTGATAAACTACTCTTGCATGTGTGTGTGTTTGTGTTCTTGGATGATGAATGATGGCATATGTATCAGGGGGGTTTTTGATTCGTGCAAAAAATTATTTTAATTTCAGGCATATCCAGTACGTGCGTCCTAAGTTTTACATCAGTTACTTGCATTTAACACTAGACGCCAAACTTTTCAACTTACCATTTATTTTTATCATTATAAGTAAATGAGCAGCTGAATCCTAACGCTCTTGCAAAATGCGATATCGATTCCTTGCCCGCCCTCCGTTAGAGCTCTAACTGCATTGAACTTGTTACAACTAGTCTGAACAGGTTATATCCAGACACGGTCTCAACTAAAAGCTCTTTGTGGCTGGCCAGATGCAGGATTTAGGTAGCATTTTCGTCGGTCATTAATTGAATAGCCAGTGTGTACACGTTATAACTTGGTCCGAGCGGTAAAAACATGTTTGCGACAAACTTTCACAGGGTTTAAACGACAAAAGTTCTAATGTATTTCATTGTGTTTTATATAATATACCTATGACCGTTAAAACAAAGTTTGAATTAAAAACCTGCGAACGACACACGAAACATAATCGATACACTTCAACGAGGACGTTAAGCTCGGGCAACTTGTAATTTGTTACACAGTTTGATTGAGTAGCTTTTGTAAAACATTACATTTTACAGCAATAATTTTATTTTGACTATTTAAACATCATACTGAAAGAAGACTTTCACATTTACAAAAGCATTTAGTCGCTTACGTAAAAAAATTACCTTCACTTTTAAACAAACAGGTCTACACAACAATATCTATAAAAATAATATCACCAGTACGAATTGAAATCGCGGGCACCGGGTCATGGATCACATAACTGATAACTCTGCCATTGCTGTTCTCGCTCTCTTTCATAAAGAGAAGAATAGGGGCTATGTGGGCTAAGTGCCACTTGGCAGAAGTCATACCTTGAGATCAATAACTCAATAATACTCAGTTTGTTTCTACCAGAAATGACCAAAATCCTATCCGTGTGAGATGAAGTTTAATATTCCAATTGTATCCAGAAGAATTTTTCATTCATATTCATATTAAAAAGCTTACGATGTTCATATAGGTTTTCCGTATACCATAGACGTTGTCTTCAATTCTTAATATTCCTATGATATACTTTACATTACACATCATTATCATTGTTATTATCGTTTTTGTTATGGTTATTTTTATCATTATTTTTATCGTTACCAATCCTATATCATTATCACATGTCTTTTGATGACCCCACATTCGCCAGCAACAGGACACCGGGAAACCTTAACGTAGTGTCAGCATGAGCCTGTAAATGAAGGTCGTTCAAATATCCACTCACTTTTTATTAGTCTGCACACATTTTCCTCGCGAATACATACACTTACCAACATAAAAGCATCGTAAAGATATAACATTACATAGTGTTATGTTTGAACTACTGTCCACAACACGATATGTTCGTTAATGAACAAAACGTTTAGCGAGCTATAAAGATGGTAACGATCATCCAAGTACAATAACTGCTCAGGGATACTGAGCTACGAGGTTCATACAACAATGCCTCGAGACGGATATTGAATTATGTTCTAACCGAGTATTATTTTACTAGCTTTTGCTAGCTTCGAAAAGTTTTGGCACTCATAAAATTCGTTTCCGGAAGAGGAAAAAGCTTGCTTAGATAGAGAACTCGGCGATACAAGTTCGATAAATATTCTCTCGAGAGTCTCGAGGTGCCTGCCGCCTATTTTGTATCTTTTTATGAAAACCCCAATTGCCACTTCCTCTAACACGGCACCGAACGTACAGGAGAAGATTGAGTAATATGTTTAAATATTGCAGGATGTTAAGTAATAATTAATTAATTTCCTTGATGAACATAGAGTCTCGTAGTGTTGCACTGATCACGTGCGTCAAAAGCAGTGTCAGGGGCTGAGTACGACGTTAACATACACTGGACCTCATCTCTTAGCGCTGAAATCTGCTTTGAGGCGTCTGATCTAGTACTTACACTGAAAATAGTGGCCTCGGTTTGCTGTTACGTAAAAATAAACCAGTAACTTTGATCCTACTGAACCGATTTTTTGTATCTATGTACATTTAAAACTTATTAGTAATTTTCAAACGTTTCTAACGCTTCTCTTCTTAACGCTTGGGCGAACTGACAAATAAATTAATGAGCATCAATAATGAAATAATTTAAAAATATTTGAATTACGCCATCAAATAGTATCTTAGTAATATAAATATCCAATAGTCCCCGCTTTGAATTTGCGTACAACATTCTGGTTATACTTTTGATATACTAGACGTGTATGTGCGGTGCGGCCACTGCCATTTTCCACTAGATGGTCCGACTGCTCGATTGTCGGCTATTGACACAATAACTGTCTTAATGATATTTTTACAAGACGGTGTGTAACATTAACACAAAATATCACAATTTTATTTTAGGAATCGCAAGTGCACACATACACATATTTCTACAATTACGTATGTTGTTTATTGCTTTACAAAGATATGTTATGAAGTAAACAATTACAAAATAAACAAAGGCAAACAATAATTTAAATCCTCTCCCAAGGGCAGTGTGCGATAACGTTTCCCAGTTAAACTTTCTGTACCAGGACACATCAAGTGTAACGAGCACAGAGCAACTTAAATAAACAGAGGTATAAAAAGCGTTTATCTATATTATTATAACGGCTCATCTCCACTGCGTTTGGGTAAAACAATATATATGTATACGTACGCGTCACACATAGCCTATATGCGGAATAATGTACCTTTAAAATGGTAAACGATTCAGTGGCGTAGTTCCGGGGGTTACCCTCCGCGTAAATACAAAATTACAAAATTCGCACTCTCTGTTTATATTAGCATAGATCGTAAGACTCTCCGTAAACATTTTTTCAGTACGAATATTTAAAGTTTCAATAAGAAATGTCATTACGAAAGTGCATTGAAGCATATTATATCGTTTTTCACCTAACTCTTACGTGGACCTTCAATCGAATGACAAAATAATATTATTTTTTTCCAATATATTTAACCAAGTGTCACTTTTTCCCGCAAATATTTAAAACGTCCACACCTCCTAGCTAGTTTGGCAGACGTTGTTGTTGCGAAGTATAGTCTCACGGTCCATTGGCAAATACACAGCTTAACTTTCAAGTCAAGATATAGATAGAGTAAAGATTTTTTTTAAATCATACTTTTCAATATTTCATAGCGAAATCAATCAGAATGATATCAAAGATTCAATCATAAAAACCATTACGTCCCACAACACTTTTAACACTCAGAAAGCGACACATCTATCAATAGCTAAAAAGTCGTCGAATAGTCGTACCTGCACACATATTTTTTAATATTAAATGCGTTTCAATGTTATAGTTACTTGACGGCCCCTTAGCCCACTTTCTAGTGACTCAGCCTGCTACGCAAGTGATCCCAGATTCGATTCCCGGCCGGGGTAGATATTTATGCGACAGATGTTTGTTCACGATGGTGTTTATGATGTCGTTTTTGTATGTGTGTGTGGATGGCATGCCCACAGGGAATCATAATGCGATTGTGTGACTCTGAACATTTAACAAAATAATAATAACAGTAATAATACTTTGATACCCGAAAACACCGTCTCGTTAATACAGGGTTCTGTATAGCACAAACTGTGGAGGCTGCCAACCCAGTGTGTTCGGATTTTACCTGACAACGAGAGAAGACGCCGACACATTTATGACGTATCATTTTATATGCGTACGTGTGTGTTTGGGTGTTTGGATGTGTGTGTGTTTATTTTTGCTTGATTTATAATAACAGTAAGGCTTAGCTATATCATATAACACGCATATATATCATATAATAGCTATAGCATATACCATATATGCGTAATAATATCTTCTTGTATACTAATTTTCATTAATATTCCTATCATTGTGTAGTTTAAGTATAAAATTTTTATAACCTTAACTATTAAGTTGAAGTTTTTAACATTTTTAGTGCTCAGGCTGTCGAAAGCGTGTTCACAAAGTTCGAGAATCCCATCGGATACAAAACAATCTCAAACAATACTCGCTGTTTCACGCGATTATATCATTGGTCAAAGTTTTGGGCGCAGACCGCATTGTTAGGGCCGCTTGCTCTTTTGTTGTAGACAATAGACCAGCATAACTATAGACGATCTTTATCTATACTATTATAAAAATATACTTCGAAATAATTATAGTTAAAATACGTTTTTGTAGCCGCAGATAGTATTGAAAAACTATTATTCGCTTCGACAAAATGCTACATTATGTGAATCGCTGACAAATGCGACAATTCTTGTCACTAACCCCGAATGACATTTGTCATCAGCTAGAGCCACCTATTCAATACATAATTAAAAATTCATAGACCACTTTTCAGCTCGGTATAAAAATCGAACTATGGTTCAGCCTAGTTATGCTTTGCTTGACGTTTACAATTACCATCAGCATTGTTTTTCTAATTCTGTGATTTAGAAACATATTCATTTATTATAATAGCTGCAGCCAGGCTTTAACAATTTTATTTACTGCCCTCTTCATAAAATATATTTTTTATATTTTACTTTAAGTTTAGTTCATTTCCCGGAATAAAAATTGTTCTAAAATATAGAAGCCATAATATCAGCCACTAATATGCTAGGTATCATCCAAATCTGTTTAGTGGTTTTAGTGTGATACGTGATCAGACAGACAGTCAATTTTTTTTTACGTTAAGGTATTTTTTATATTTAGGTTTCTATATCTAGGTCTATGTGCATTAGAATTACCAAAAATATTTAATACGCAGACTCGACCCCGTTATAATTCCACATTATTTCAAAGGCCAATAAATGTACAGATTAAGCCTCATTATATCTAAATTAAGTGAATAAATTAAGGTACTCACACTCTTAGCAATCGATCCCAATACTTGATTATTCTGATATATTCCAAATCTAGGTACACAATAATAATGTACGTAAATAATGTACGTAATTACTACGACAACCATTACATGCTCAGTGCGTGATATCATTCCCGATTCCACCTTTGTACAGTCTGTACTCATTAATTAGTAATTAATGGAATTATCAAACTGTTTAATTAGTGATCAATAAAAGGTCTTCGTAAATGTTCGACCGAGATGAATAATGCGAAGTTACATGAAGAATCCGTATTCGGGCGGCCTAGAATACTCCCCCCAATCCCATGCTGGCAGAACAGGGTATCGTAAGAGGCGACAGAAGCCAGCCTGCA
>DWPT01004431.1:0-13246 GCA_018251895.1 Agathymus mariae mariae | reverse complement strand
AACCCTACAAAAGAATTTTAATGGTTTGTTTACAAAGATTCCATATCCAATTTGAACGAAGTATAGTGTCATAGATTTGGAAATTTTTTCATGAAAAAATGCACCAAATTGAATTATGATCGGTCAAACGTATCTGCATACTTAAACCGTTTGCACCATCTTTTTTACAGATACTAAGATAAAAACTCCAGTGATACGGCTGTTAATAATATTTTATTTCACATCGACACGTTTAAACAATTATTAAAATACAATAGGCTTTACAATAACAATGAAAATGCTGGTTTTAAATATAATACAACGGTAAAAAAACATCATGTTCTTAATAATATAGATAAAAACATTTTGTAGCGCTACACAGTTCTAATTAATCATTAATATATTTTATTATGGAAATAACGTAAAAACATAATGATACAAAGAAACATTCACCAACGCGATCGCATCCGCACCCTGACAATACAACTACTCGCCACCATCTTGCTCACTGCTAAAAATGTTGGATTTAATTATCTACCTTAGAATATAAATATTCAGAGAACACAGACGACGCGCACACGTCGCAGTTAACTAGTCACACACAACACACACACACGCGCAGTATATTAAAAATGCACATTCACGCGGTATTATAAACTCTATCATTATAATTCATCTACCGCTTTAATGGCTCCCGTCAACCTCGTGTCCGTCTGTCGCTGTGTTCGTGCACAAAGGTCGTCGGTAATAAACACAGTCGCGCTGTCGCTCTGCATCGTCATACTTGCGGCCCGGGACGATGTCCCTTTCAAACGGTAAATAACACACGCTCACACACACTCAGAAAATTCACACTCTATACCGTACCGTAGATCTATACGACCATAGATAGGTTGCCAATCAATTCTATCTTTATTTTTATATCAATTAATTAGTTATTCTGCTACCCCACTGAGGACGGAACCGCTGCGTTACATTTTAGAACTGATTTTATGTACCGCCGCAAAACGGACATCGTTTTGGTCCGTTTTAAATGTTAAAATCCAAATTTTAACTTATGTAAAATAGAAGCTACACATTTTTTTTTAAATTGATAATTCAGTTTTGACGTCACATTCGGAGAACTTATTAAGAAAAACAATACAGTAGAGATGGACAAAATGATCTACAAAGCGTTCATTGATTGAAAATATATATACTGATATTTATTTTCCTTTTATATGTGTGTGCGTGTGTTCGGCGACACTGCGTAAGCCCACTGCACTACTTCCCACAACCGTGTTTTGTCCTCCGTTCCGTTTCCGTTTTTACTTCGACGAAGACGGCCAAGTTGGCTGGCGATCGTCACCTCCGTGTGTCCTTCGCGTGCTTATTTATGTCATGTATCTTGTCGTGCGCACGACTCGCAACACGATCTCTCACTCACACTCGCTTTGATTCTATGATCTATCTAAAAAATATAGGATATTGTAAAAAGTATAATCGAATAACACCTATATAATATTCGTAGAGACGTATTTATATTGTACCATCTACGAGATACACCAATGTTGGTGTTCACGCTCGTCCGCCGCGGCCGGCCTTCTGCGACTCGTCTGACGACCCCGGTGTACACGACTGCTTACCTCATCCGACACCACGGGCTAACGCCGAAGTAATTCACCTCACTCCATTCGATATTTAAAATAACAACGTATAAAAATATTACATTTTCCATCTGTTCACCTTCGTTTATTTACGGTGAGGCGTCTCTTGTATTTGTTCCCTACTACAAACTAAGTTTCCAAAACAGGTGGTTAAAAATTTTAATGTCTTGTGTCAAAAATGTCAATACATAAGAAGATCAAGTATTATGAATAGTGTCTCAAGACCTGTCATGATAATATCATCACAACTGTCAAGACATGTCAAAAATGTCAAGGAATGTTATGATAGTGACAATTTGTTTTATTTGTCCTTTGAACGACTTCGAAGACCCTTCTGGCTATAACGGCACGATATCGATCTCCGAGACTAGCTAAGCTGCCGTCGCGTCTCGCCCGCCCCCTCTCGTACAATGTCCGGCAGACAACCCATAGATGAAACAACAGCTAGTGATCAATACCACAATGGCCATGCAAGTATGTGTACCGTGTTCAACCCAGCATGGGGTCGTAGTCCATGTCCCCGCAGTACTCCGCCAGGAAGTCGAGGAACAGGTTCAACTTGCCCGCAGAGGGCGACCACCTCGACGACACCGCCTTCATACAAGTGGAAAGGCTTTCCAGAATACTCTGCAAATAATTTAACATGAATAAATAGTAAAAAACAAAGTATTCGCCATAAAAAAAAATTTTGGGCTTTCTGCATCTCAGTTGAAATGGTTATCATCATTACAATTGCGGGTATCCTCTCTCAACGAGGGGGGGCCGAAGCCATTGTCTGCCACGCTGGCCAAGTGCAGATTGGCAGATTTCACATACCTTTGAGAACATTATGAAGTTCCCTCAGATGTTCAAGTTTCTTCATGAGGTTTCCCTTCATTGAAGCAAGTGATAGTAAATTTGAAAATATTGTGGTGCGTGCAGGATTCGAACTCGCGTCTCCCGTGCGGGAGGCTTATGTTCACACCACTAGACTACCACTGCTGCGGCGTAGTTATAACACTAGACAAATTGCTATAGCATCTCCACTACAGTCTCAGTAAAGCCGATCACCTGCGGCCAGTCCTGCCGGTACACCGCCAGACATTGCTCGGTGAGGGAGTCCTCGTTCAAGTACTCGTGTCTCAGTAGGAACACGAGCACACTGGCCATTGCCTCCCACACGTCGGCCGCGCTGCACGCGGTGTCGCTCAACAGCACGACGTTGCGCGGACACAGGATCCGTTCGAACACTTCCAGTTGATCGTCGGCCGGGGGGTGTTGTGAGTCCGGTTTGGTCGGTGGTTCTGGAATACAAGAAGTATATATTTGACGGATTGTGTCGATTGCAATGAGTTAAGAAACTGCGGGCGCGGTCGTTAGTGAAACTTTCATCCATACCTTTATATACTTACCTGTCGACGCGTCCGTTCTATACGTGGATGCGACAAAGCTTGCGGATTAAAGATATTTGTGTAGTAGCTAACGGATATTCCTTGAGATTACATTTTCAAAATGTTCTATAAAATTTTGTTCCAAAACATCTTCATAAAATTCATGATCAGTTCTTGAGTTCACACAACATTATTTTGCCTTATTTAGTTGAAGAAATTGTGCAGTTAAGGTTACGTTAACCTATGTGCTAATGTTACATGTTACATTCTTGGTACCATGAAATCCGTGACAGTGCTCAATATGTATTTTACCTGGCCCCTCCTCTGGTCCGGCTGCGCCCTCCCGATCCCCGGGCGGCGAGGGCGGTGGCTCGGCGCTCCGCCGACGCTCCGGGCAGCACGCGCTCCAGATGCCGTGCAGGCTGGTCAGGAACGCTTCTGTCACTTGCTTCGGTTTTCTGCTCACTGGAATACATTGATAGTCCTTTTTATTTACTTATTATGCACGTAGACTGGCAAGTTATTTGTCCGACATTAAGTATTCTAGCAACACGGTGGAATGGGTGTAATAGGACGTGACATACCGTAAACGACGCAATAGTCGACGCTCAGTCGCAAAATCGCGCGCTGCGTGGGCGGCCTGCAGAACATGTTCTGTGGTGAGCAGCACGCCGCACACATCGACAGCACACGGTCCGAGTCCTCGGTGAGTTCCTCGTTGTCCAGGAGAACGCATATCAGTTCCTTCATATAATAAATAAATTTAAGTTAAAAAAAACAATTTCACGATCTTTTAGCAATGCTAACTACGAGAGAAAAAAAGGGGTTTTAAGTAGTTTTCAATCTTAAACTAAATTATAATGATCTATGATGATGATATTACTCAACCCAACAACCGAATCGTCTCGGGTTTGATACCTTACTTAAATAACATTTCACATCTGTTTCCCAGTTGGATAGACAAATGGCAACGCTACAGTACTATTATAAATATTTAGTTTTTTCTACTGTCATCATCTCACGCTCAGATATTTTAATTATTCGCTGTGGTAAAATAAGTCTGCTTCTTTCTTCCGTTTTAAACTTTGTCAAATAAGCTACAAGCAAAAGTCAACCTCGACCCCATACCTTGAGTGCTATAACAGCGCCAGCTGCGCTGGTGCTATCCGCGGCCGCCGACGTCAGCTGGACGGGGGGGGTCTTGACAGTGGGCGTGGGCTCGCCTGCCGTCAGCAATGCCTTCATCTCCTCTTCGACATTCTTGCAAAGTATCTCTGCCGCAAAGAGAACAACAACGTACTTATAAAAATATAAAAAGAATAAATGGCCTTTAGTCTCTACCTTTAAATGGTTCGTATTAACTCTTAAACATATAAAGAACTACACTCGGTAGGCGCTTCATTTGTGCCGCGGACATACGCAATCAAACAATACCTGAGAAAAGTTTATTTGTCGCCTACATGTTTTGTTTGGCAGAAAATCGAAAGCTCTACCCTCAGCGCGACCAGTCGGTCGGTGAGATGACACCACGGCGGGGCGGGCGGTGGTCAGTTTTGTTGATGTTGTTCAAATTGTTAAACATGTAACGACTAGCCGCCAGCTTCACCACGGCTGGAACTTGAATAACAGCGCCTTTAACACTATCGGAGTGTGGGTGGCTGATGTAAACAAAAATAATATTGTTTTTGATAAATGTAGAGTTGCACAATGCAGTTATGCCAATCTAGGTATGTAGGTACATATATACACACACACTTGTTTGGGTTCTTACTACTTAATAATACGTGTTAGTTAGTTGAACCTGCATCAGATCTGCACAATAGTTTGGGAGTGTGAGACGGAAGGACGGCTCATGTCACCCGCCGCATGTAGAGACACCACTTGGGTACTTTATGTAATAGAGTTGTAGGTCGTGTGTGTGTGTGTGTGTGTGTGTGTGTGATGTACCTCTAGTGAGGTGATCGCGCAGCCAGCGCGACACGGCGCGGTCGGCGCGCGCGGTGGCCGCGGCGTACAGCGGTGCGGGGGCTGAGGGCAGCAGCGCGCCGAGCGCCGCGCGCGCTCTCGCCTGTACGTACGCTGTACTCGAACGCCGCGCCTCCACGTGCAGCGCCTCCAGCGAGCGCTCGTACATCGCCTCCAGAGACTGGAGGAGCGTCGCCTGGTCAACGTGTCCCGATTGTTAATATTTGTGATTGTCGATACAAGAAATTACCTAGTCACTCGTCAGGCATGGATTTGGTCCTAGGTATTTGGAACCAGGGCTCCTTAAAGAAATTACATGTAAAAAGATGAGTGAGGTGTATTCATTTATTATGGGAAATATAAGAAGTATTACATTTATAGGAAATTTATTTCGGAGTTCCTTAAGGCAGTGTTTGAGTACCACTATTACTTAATATACTTATGCTCATTTGGGCTGGTGCTGCTAAATGTCATCAATCTGCGTTGGACTCGGTGGAGAGGCGTGTAAAGAGGCACAATGGTGACCCAGATCTGGTCGGAACCAATCTACAAAGCCTTGAGCACCGACGCAGGATTGCCAGCCTCTCGGTCTTCTACAGGATGCATTTCGGAGAGTGTGCGCAGGAATTGTTCAACATAATCCCCCAGCGCCGTTTCTCCATCGAACGACTCTACGTACGGCGGGTATCCATCCTTACGTAGTGAACGTACCACTTGTACGGACGACGCGGTTTACATCATCATTCATTGTGCGCACTGCGAACGACTGGAATAACGTGCCCGCGTCGGTGTTCCCGACTACTTACGACGTGGGAGTCTTCAAGAGGAGAGTGAATAGGCTATTTATAAGTTAACGCGTTCAACATCTTAGACTTCATCACCACTTAACATCAGGTGGGATTGTTGTCGAGCATTAACTTATGTAATATATATATATATATAACACTCCGACTACAATAATTATATAGCAATCTATGCATTCCTTTGCTGAACTGTAAATTATACACTTCAAGCAAAAAAAATAATGACTGTATATCTCTATAATGTTTTTTTTTTGTCATTTTCGGATTTTCCAAATGTTTTTGGACCATTCCAATGTCCGACCGTGACACGTATCGTACGAGCGACTGACCCTGTCCCCGGTGCGGACGATCTCGACGGCGCTGGCCCGGGCGCGCGCTCTGGCGGCCGCCACGGTCTCGACACTCAACTGCTTTACCACGCCGGCGGCCACGCGCTCCACGACCAGCTCCAGCACGCGCCGCGTCGACGACGGCTGGCTCTTCAGGAACGCCTCCTCCAACCGCGCCTAGAACGCGACACCTTCGTTACAGCTTGCGATAAGGCATGTTGAGAGATCGGAAAACAAGCTAGCCAAGTACATATTTTTGAGAAATTCAGATATCGAGTGCGTGCACCGTTTCCTTCTTGGAAGATGGAGCTGGTTTCGTTGCGACAAGACATCCAGACAAGTTTACAAACGAGCTCAGCATCAGAACATTACAACCGAAGTTAAATATTTTCAATGTAGGTAGCTTACCGCTTCTAGGCACCTCGTGATCCACGTTCAATAAGTTGGCAACGCTTACTTTAAATCGTTCAACCGAGGCTAACTAATTCGAGGCTAGATAGGTGTAATTGTACTGCGAGCCCGTCGCCACGTCCGACGTGGAAAACACGACAGCACTCACCTGCAGCTCCTTCTCCTTGTTCCGTATCCTGTCCTCTGGATTAAAGGCCAGGCTCACTGGAGTGATGTGTCTGAAACTACCCATCACCTTCTGGTCCCGCGACACGCGCGACGTCGACAGGGACGCGGTTAGATCTTTCAAAAACGGACACAACTCGAACAGAATCGATTCGTCGATCAAATCGCAACAATCTATATTCTCACTCGCGACGGTGAGCTTCAAATCGATTTCGTCGTAGAACAGATCCCGCGGGAAGTGGGGCAGATCGAAGAGCCAGCCGAGGTTCGATTTTAAAAATATTACAGTGTTCTTTTTGAAGTGCGTGTCTGTCAGTTTCAAGCTCTCATATATGTGAAATAGTGTCTGCGCCAGTTTCTGGTAGTATCTCAGCCGGAACGCGGCGTAGTCGACCATCGAAAGGTACTGAACTATCCAGGGCAGGGTGATGCACAGCCGGCCGTTTTCGTACGCAAATGTTAGCGTCCCTTGGAGGTCTATCGAAGGTTGGCTCTGAAAATAATATATTTGGTCCAGTTTTACATAATAAATTGTTATTGCTTACTTAAATCTATAGATTTTATACACTATCCACCAAGTCGATGATAACGAAGCTTCGTAGACGGTGCGCGGACGTAACCAACTGAGAACCCAGGAATAATTTAAAAAATGGTTTCACGATTACTATGACCTAGTTACATAAGTCATTCACAAAATAAATCTTGTTAAAAATATCCCTGCTCCTGTCGGAGACCAGACCATGCATTCATTGCTCGGCAGGTGGACACATCACCAAGTATACTGAAGCCAGTCAGCTATCGGTTGTTAAATTCAAACTGCCCAGTGACACTCGAGCGTCTATCTCTATAAATAAATCGATAAATAGACTCACATAATTCCTCAACGCGATACTGTTGCCCAACACCTTCTCCTTGGGCAGCATCAGATGCTCCTTACCCGTAGCGTTCGGCTGCTGTGCCAGGGCGGGCGTCAACGGGAGGGCGGGTTGCTGCGAGTACGGCAACGCGGCTAAATGGCCCAAGAACCTCGACAGTAGGGACAGCTTCTTGGCGAGCTGGAGGTAATCCTGGGATAGGTCTGCGCCATTCGCTGAAATAAAATTACATTGTGATGTAGCGACCGTGCAGGGTGCTTTCCTCTTGTTACTATTGAAATGGATAATTTTCTAACCAACGATGCGAGATATCTCATATGTTAATAATTAGACTATAGTTTTAATTTAATTCAGGTTCTGTGTATTCATCGGTGAACTCACTTGGGACGGTGCTGCTAACAATATGTGTATTTTAAAATGTCAGACCACACAGGTGGCTGTCTCTGGTTGTTGGGGCTATACTGGAACTTTAAACATTCAGTAGACATACACGAGTACTCACATGCATCGGTACCCAGGGGAGTGGCATCCAGAGCCACGATCTCAGACGCAAGGGCATCCTTTAAATGCACTCGGAACGATTCGTTGTCTGCATATAAAATAAACTCCCTGTAAAAATATTAAAAATGATATCCTTACACGTTTTACACTAGCACTTTTAATTGCTTGAAATGTAGTTTAGGCATTAAAAATAAAATTAGTTAATATATATATTTTATTAAAACTTGACGAAAAAACTTAAAATTCAATTCAAAAAACCTTTCTTTCTGAGGATGAGAAATACTCAAAAACGTTAGCCTCTCTAGTGGCCAAGTTAACGTCACGTGGACTCCACGCCTCCCGAATACTTCGACAATAGAACATGTTGGCATACAACGGCTGGCTAAGGCTCGCGCAGTCTTACTTGTAAAACATTTCCTTGGTGGTGAAGCGAGGGAGCCTGTGAGACTCCGGGGCGCTGGGGCTGGTCAGTCTTCTCTGAAGTTTGCTC
The DNA here is from genome assembly GCA_018251895.1 of Agathymus mariae mariae. Taxonomy (NCBI): domain Eukaryota; kingdom Metazoa; phylum Arthropoda; class Insecta; order Lepidoptera; family Hesperiidae; genus Agathymus; species Agathymus mariae. Next base: position 4,712 of record DWPT01004431.1, on the reverse strand, counting down.
AGCTTCGACTCCTTCGCCAAATGTAAATGGATAAAATATAGGCATCCCATCCACATAGGAAAGGACATGTAAAGAAAAGAAAAAGTAAAGATAAAAACGGCAAGAAGGCACATAAGTAATATGTTAGGAGCAGAAAACTTGAAAAATATGCAAATTTGTAACTAGTAAAAAAACAGTGTATAGTAAATGAATTGTAAGTATTAATCCTAATAATAATAATTAATTAAGCCAGTCTCAATGTCTCTTGATGTATGTAATACGGGAGGAATGTACCTGCGAGCTGATGACAAGGCACTCCGACACCATATGTGCTGTGAACAACGCAGCGAGATGGGCGTTGTTGGACGCGGTGGGCCCCGCGGACAGGAGCGTCTTGACACGCGCACGGAACGTCGACCGAGAGCCACCCTGGGACTCGTTGTGCCATCTGTAGGACGAGACGACGATCACTGCGAGACTTGTGGGAGACGGCCTTCGAGTCTCGAGAGCGGCCGCACAGTGGGCCGTGCTGTAGGGTGTGCGCCGTATTTACATGAACTTCCCACGACCGAGAGCCCTACTACGGCCAGTCAGTCTTTCTTTCGGAAGCGCCTCTCCGGTGAACTGGACTAGCTTACCGGTGTCCATGCTCCCGTCCAATTATAATATTAAAGACGTAAAGTTAATAGTGAATAAACATTTTTACCGAGTTAATTAATACTTTGCCCTCCAACATAACATAAACACTTATTATATGGTGGTATTGTAACCAAGCATACACTTATAGTTAGTCAACATGATGGGAACTAACTACCTGAACTGGTACTAATAAGTCAGTCTATAGCATTACTAACATTTATTTGACATTTAATTTCATTATTTAATTTAAATTCACTATACTTCGAAACACTTGGTCTATATGTATACACTTTTATTACCTAAAAAGGTACAAATAATCTTACCTTAAAATTTCATAAAACATGTCCCTTTGCTTTTTAAAATTTTGAAAGCTAAGTGCTGATGAAAAATTTTCAGCATTATCAGTTTCAAAATTGAAACATACGATGCCGTTGGAGGTGCGTCCACTATTTTCAGAAATTTTCAATTTATCAATGTTCGACTCTGCCTCACATTTAAGACCGTACGAGTTAAGTAAAAATTTTGCTAGATCCGGTGAAAAGTTTCTCACTTTTTTATTTTCACCAAGTGTTTTTAGTGAATTTTTGTCTAGGATCACTTCTAAAACTATTCGCTGATTCCATAATGATCGTACGGCAAAGTATGTGCTGTTGTTTATAGATTTGAGCAGATAATTATATACATTATTTTCAATTAACTGAGATTCAGCAATCGCATAATCTTCCTCGTTCTGTTTTGACAACAAAATCGATATAAGAAAGTATATTTCTGTATTTGTGCTCAGAATCAAATTATTTTTAATCATTACATTGTATATCTCTACTAAAATATCCAATTTGTCTTTAAAAAGAATTTTGCTACAATCAACTGTTACATATTTCTGATGTCTTTCAAGTGATTCCTTTTTAGTTATCTTAATTTGTGGTGCAGCTATTGATTTAGATGTTGTTGATGTGTTTAATATGTTAAACTTTTCCATTAGCTTGTGCCTATCTTGTTTTAGAATATTTCTCTCTGCATCAAAATTATTTGAAGATGCTTTTGGCTGTATGGCAGGCCGAAACACCAAATTTTCTTCAAACGCTAATGGTGACAGTTGCTGGAAAGTCTCTGAGTTAAAACTGTTTAATGAAAAGCTTTTTTGAGCTGTGCTCTCTATAGTAATTGGTTTAATCCTCTTCCTTTCCGATCTTAGTGAAATAGATTTTCTAGCACCAATTTCAGGAAAGACCTCTGAATTATTCAAATCCAAGTTCCCTTTCACCTCACTTTCTTCATTTGACATATTCTTTGATGTCTTTTTCTTCTTGGAACTTTTTGTCTGAAAGTTTACTAAATAATCACCCAAACTAACATTTTTATCATGCGACCTGGAATGTCGGTGACTAAGTCGAGGAGTATCACACCTGTCAGTGTTAAAACTTCTGGAATGGGGTGTGACTGGACTTGAATGAGGTAAGTTGGGATATTCTGAGAACTTGATACCATTTTTCAATGGAGTACTTGACAATGTTAATCTATCTATACCAGAGCTGAGTCTAGACTCATCGGATGTCATTGAGATATTGTGATCTTTGTTCTTATCATCAGAAAACAACTTTGTCTTGACTTTCTTTCCAATTCTTTTCTTGTCGCGACATGGCGATTCATGGCTCCTGTGCCTGTCAATTCGCACACCGAGGTTGTCATTACTTCTGTCAGTTTCTTTAGTTGGATCGCTAATAGATCGGTGATGGTTTCGAGCACTTGAGGATCTTTCAGGTGTGCCCTGGTGCTGAAATACTTGCAAAGCTGTTGTGTTTGTCTGTAATATCCTTAAAACAATCAATAAATACAACTGTAGGACATATAAGAAAAAATTGCGATAATTGTTGAATACACCTAATACAGAAGGTTAATTGTATTTCCAAGTTGAATATCAAATTTATAACACGTTCAAAGTGTGCCAAACTAAAAGTCGTGGATTATAATATAGTCCTTACAAATAAAATCTAAATAGAATAATAAAAATAACAAGTTTTAGTTTTAACAAAAACTACAAAGTAAAAATATCAGAATATTGTAATGTGGTTTTTACGGGGCTAAGTTACTTTCATCCACCGCATCATTAAATTCAGTGGACCCCTTTCTATTTTAGACTTAACCTAACGAAGCATACACAACCACATAAAACAGATTTTTACATTTCAATGAACTTTCATTATAAAAATCCTTTAGACTTACCCATCAGTTTGACTTCGCAGGTATGACAAAAAATAACTCACAAATTCTTTTTTATGACAGCATAGTAATATGCAATCATCGGAAGCTTCCTAAAAAATAAGGTATTGTATAAATAAATTAAATTCGTGGCAATTAAAATGGCAAACTAAAAAAATTTAGGTTATGTACCTCTATTGATTCATTATTAAGCCATTTGATTAATAAATTACTGTCCAATTTTTCCAAAAGCACATTTTCTAGAATTGTTTCCATTCTTTAAATTATGTTTATGTGAAAATTGTAATAATAATCGGCGGTTAAAAATTCGACAACAGCCATGACAGAATGACAATATTATTATGACATGATTTGAATGAAAGACACAGACAATTTGAGATGTTCTGTGATCATGAACATATTAACTATAGACACATGTGAAACAAATGTACAAATAATTATGACAGTATAGCAGAGTTAGGCGATAATAGTTCCAGTAACAGTTCCGAAAAATTATGCTCGTATGTATTGTTTGCCATACATACGAGCATAATTTTTCCCGTTCCACTAGCTTGTAGACGTTCGCATCATAAACCCAAGTGGAACGGGTTGTGAGAAATTACGAGATTATGAGAGGCGGATTAGAAATTACATCGAAAACTTAAGAGGTTAGGTTGTAATTTGTAAACATTAACCCATCAAATTTAAAAGTTATTGATTAACTTGCTTTATACTGAAAGAAAATACATTTTTTTAATATTTCATTTTAATAAAGTGATTTAAAAGATAAATATAATCAAAATATCTATTATAGAGACAGTTGGATATTTGTGGTGCATCGTAATTCTCCGGAATCTACTTCTATTTCAGATGAAGAATGGAATACAGTTTTATAAAATCGTGGAAAGCGAAAATTTAGACCACGTATTATTGATTACGAGAGTGTCGTTAATCGTTACTCAGATGATGAATTCAAAAGTCATTTTAGGTCAATTTAAAATAAGTAAATTATATCACATTTTATTAAAAAAAAAAATTATACAATAAATATAATTATACTGATTTTCTTTTATATATCACAACGTGTGAATTTAAAATATAATTTTCCCAATACCATACAACTATACAGTCGCCATTTTTAAACTATAAATTGCTCCAAATTTCTCAACGTTCACATCGACCGCGCGACGCGACATGGGGCGCTGATGACGTTTTTAATGTGACCACAATGACCGCGATCGTCTAGTGGAACGGTTTATGGTACGTTTTGGGCGTTCTGAGTATTAAGTGGAACGCACGCCTTGAATGACATAGTTTTTTTTATTTAAATAACCAACCAAATAATATCAAGTAAAAGCATGTTTTCTTGTATTGCTAACTCTTGTGTTTTTATTAAGGTTAATTTTTTCTAATATTGCTAACTAATAACTTGTACCAATGCTCTTTAAACTTATTTAATTTTACATTATTTTTATTATATGTTTCTCCACAGGTGAAGCTTAGTGTGTAATTTAATTACAGAATTCTCGAATTAATAGTGTAAGCAGTAAACACCGCTTAACAGGTAAACACCTGTTATTGGTTTTTCATGTAGCATGCAGTATTGCCAATAAAAATTTCTTGATTCCCCGCATACGTCAGTGCAATTCCCCAAAATTCCCCGCTTCTTTTAATTTATTCCCCACAAATTTCCTGATATTATATTTTTGCAATAAAATCACTGTTTTGTACAAAATAAGTTAAATGTAATTATTTGATAGGAAATAACTGAAATAAAATGATTCTTTGTTGACCTTTGTATGATTTGACATTTTTTTTATGTCACTCGTTTAAGAATAGCTGCACTTTTTAATCAGTTTTCAATAATTTAAAAACTAATTTAAAAAACGACAAAA
>DWPT01004430.1:0-13250 GCA_018251895.1 Agathymus mariae mariae | reverse complement strand
CACCGATTCGTGGCCAGGTGCGTCCCCGGTTTTTTTTTTGCGCCCAGACAAATGAAAAAGGGCTACCCTCCGGAGATGCGCGGGAGTAGGGTGGTGAATGCTCATGCATACCAGCGCAGCCGGCTGTGTTATGTAGGACTCCCGGTAAACCTAGGGGCCTACCCACTAAACACCACGCGGAGTTGCTTTTGGCCCTGCGGCTTCTAAAGCTACATCGAATGCGGCCCCCACCTGAGAAGGGAGGGGTACTAAAGTCGCTGTTCGTTGAACAGTCGTATTTATACAGAAATGTTGGGTATGACCACGTGGTACAAAAATCAATTTATAATCATTTTTAATTATGCAACGAATATATACTTTGATCTAGATTCATAATAATTATGAGTTACGATCATTCATATAAACATCAACAAATCAATTGATAACTATAGCCTTCAAAATTCAACGATTTGACAAACAGTTATAGATTAACCCATTTAACTTGTGTTTGACACGTCATGTGGAAGCTTGCTAAGGCTTTGGCGCCGATATATTTTTTAACAAAAATATTGTAGGATAAAATGTACCTAACTAGAAAATTTCTACTGTGTCTCTATGGAAAATCGCTCGATCGGTAAATAAATCAAGTTCTCGTAAAATATTGCGAAGGCTGCATCGAAGCGCATGATCTAAATTTACTCACGGTTTGCATTTAAAGTACTTATCATTGAAAGCAGTTTATGTACAAAGCATGTTGTTCAATAAGATATATTTAACACAGGATTTATACATACAAAAATATTCAGGTAATGTAACACTGTATCATATTGATGTTAATAGTCAATTCCATTAATAACGGACCTTTACACACGACTCTTTGGGAGTAACGAGTCAAAGGTTGTTAGAACTTGTTGGGAAAGTGAGGGTAAATGAACTAAGAGATAATCAGTATAATCATAGATAATCAGTATCTAATTTACAATCTATTATTAATTACAGAAAAGTATGGAAAATTAAATATGACTGATACTGATGAAATTCCATTTTCACGACACTAATGGGTGACTATTTGATCGTGTAATGTTTTTGATTTGTTGGGTGACATTGTGCGTGCAAAAAAAATGTATATACCGTTACAAAAATAAAAATGAAACATAAATAAAAAAATTGCAACTATTATACTTTTCCCAGAATACAAAAAAAAAATACATTAGCAATAATTCTATTGACATCTTTAAATTATTATTCAAGTTATTAAAAGACCAAACAAAAAGTATAAAACGATTTTGAAATAAATTTAATTTAAACAAGCATTTTTACTGTACAGTACCAGATGTAAATTGACAAAAATGAATAGTCGATTACAAAGTTGACTGAGTCAGGCCAGCGATTTATAGGCTGAAAGATATTTAAGTTTTAATGAAATTTTTGGTGGCCAACTTTTAGCAATATTGTATAATGGGACGGCCGTGTAGATATATATATCGAGCATAAGCAAATCATTGATGTGCAGCAGGAATAGAGCAGCGGACAGAACGGATCCCTGAGAAACTGGGGCATTGGTACCTATCGATTGCGAAGAACAATCTTCGACGACAACTCGGAGAAACTGTTCGCTCAGAAAGTCCCGTAGCTAGCCGATAAGGCCAGAAGAAATACCACGAACAGGAAGCTTGCTTAACAGGCTAGTTTACTTGACTTTGTCGAAAGCCTTCGAGATAAGGAGGTAAGAACCTTCACGTTTTATACCCACAAGAGAGTAACATACGCTGGTAAGGTCGCCCGGCTTCGGCCACTATTGCAGGTTTTATTTATGATGTAAGTAGAAATTATTTGATTTCTATCTACATGCTTATACACAAGAGCTATGGTATTACACGAAATGTCTGAAATAAAGTCTCTCACAGTATAATATCGAGCGTTAGCATTACACATACGAGTATACCTCGGGAACAAAAACTCACCTGTTTTGTGATGCCAGGCATGATTTTTTTTAAGCATTGTGGGTATGTCAGTGTTACTTAATTGTGGACGCATGTGCGTGCGCATAAATTAGATCAATCATAAAGTTTAAGTGTATGTGAAACACTAATCATATTTTTGATTATTCGTAAGATTTCACCGGATGAAGATAAAAACTCAACATAGCTTATTGTAGATGAACCTGTGAATGCATGTCTGCAATTAATCATGTAAAAGTTAAATTTGTTTATACAACAAAAAAGCAACAACATAGAGTATGATAAAATTTACTCACTTGGATTGTTTTAACTTGAACCTTTTTCAAACAGAGTATTTTAAAGTATAAAATCTTCATATTTGTTATATTGGAAAAAAAATATGCCTATTCGAATTTCATAACAAGAATAACAGGTTACAATATCATGTTTATTGTTATCTAATTAATTATTTAAATAACTTATCAAACTAAAAAACATTAAAACTAACTTGTAATTTTTCATAAGAAATTTTAAAGGTTTGAACAAAGTAAATTCAAATCAGTCTTAAGATAGTTTTATTTTCCAAGTCATTTAGTTACACGTATATACTACTGATGATTGTCTTTTGAATTTCATAAGGTCATGTACCCAATTGAGTTTCAATTAATTGTTCATACAAGTAATTCAGTCCGATAACTATCTTTTGAGTTCTACAAGTTTCTAATTTGATTGGGATAATATTTGCCGTTTTTATTTGCACATTAAAAATACAAACAAATTAGTATGCGATAATTAAATATGGAAGTGAGAGGCGGATGTCACAATTACAACGGCAATTGATTGGTGTAAACGTGATATACTTAAAATCGATTATATATCGAGCATTACGTTTTCCACTTACGACTAGTAAATGAATGATTACTATTTCTGAATCTTCACCATGCTGGAAATTTTCATCATTCTTTTCAATGCCCATTGAATATTGAATTTGATATCCAATCTATCCAATATTGTTTAGAATTGACAAGTAACGATATCATATTGATATGATAGCCAATATTGTAGATTAAATTGAATTGTTCGAGATTGATTCTAGATACATATTCATAAACTGTAGGGCACATACCAACCAACAACTGAATAACCTTCACATAATGTTTTTAAATATGCTTTCATAAGTATTTTGCCAGAATAAAGTTCAGTAAAGCAAAATAAATTTAAATTTCCTGTTAATTACTCATAACCCCTCATAGAAACGCTTTTGCATCGAGCACCCACTTCAGTTCGTGAAATCACTGTTCAATTTGAAAACAAACCAATACATATCAAAAGGTACGACGTAATTAGGTCACAGCGGAGGTGCACATAGTGTAAATTTACGGGTATACGGTGTATAATAATTTTTGTTTCAAGAATGCATTTTTATATACCTAGCCTTTGAGCTACATATTGCTTACTCGCTCTTAATTTGAACTACCCTAATGATTTTGGGCGAAACATGGGGTTACAAGTATCAATGTTGGCATATTTATATACTTATTATGTATGTGTTTTCAATCTCAGTACGAAAGAGGCACCACAGCGTAGGTGTCAGTTTATTCAGTGCAACAATACAATACAACTTTTTTATTATGCATACTTTATTGTATACTACATTATATTGTAATTATGATTGTATAATTAATACTCCTTTAATAAATTAAGTTTGTAGGCCATTCGGAATAACCGACCGATCGATGAAGTATAGAGGGGAGCAGGTCGCCCAGGAACAAGTGAACATTTTAAAAACAACATGAAAAAAGAATCTTATTTCCAATCCCAGTGGTGAGTTACAATAAGAAAATTTTAAATTGGAATCGACTACTAAATTACTTATTATTAACATATTTAGTTAAAATAATTCAAAATTGCATCGAGTAATTGACTTGAATTGATATTTTATGGAAGCAACATCTAACTTGACTCAAACAACGAACCTTGAAATATGTTTATTCAAAATGGACTATTTTATTTTTTATTTTTAAAAAACGTTTAGCCCCGCACTAGGATTCCCTATATTGCGGGTGGCATGGACATATACAAATATAACATCACAAACACCCATGATCCGAGAAAAAATGTCACATAAATGTATGCTCCGGCCGGGAATCGAACTCGGGACCGCTCACTCGGCAGGCAGGGTCACTACCATCTGGGATATGGGAACGTATGAAAAAAATAAACATGTTTGAAATGTAAATAACAAGAGGTTTTTTTCATTTCCTAAGTATATTTAAGATATGCTTGGAAATATTTATGGCGTATAAGTAAAATGAATTAAATGTTTTATGACAAAATGTTACGAATCCGTATCGTATTTATTTGTTTTTTTTTTTTGTAAGCAGAAAAAAGGTTTTGTTTATTTCTCAGATCCAGTTGCTTGTTAAGGTATATGAAATTCCGGAAAATTGAGTGACTTGGTAAGTTTTCGAAACAGATAATATAAATAGATAGATTAAGATAATCAAAGCTTAGTTGTGTTATACATTTTTGGTGATAACCAAGGTGATAAAGAATGGTTGTAAATTATAAGGTAACATGATCCAGTACAAGAGTAGGTCCACTTAGATTTAATCACAAAAGCAGAAATGCGTTCCCTTATGTTTGTAATTCCATTTTTGTTGCGACTAGATGATACAAATCAAACATAGTTCGACATGTAACTCTAGTTGTATAAAGGTAATAATAAATTGGGCCCTGCTAGAACAATATATTCTCTATGAATAGTGTCTAAATAAATAAAACAATTCCTATAAAACTATTTCCGTTTCAAGAAATAAACATTAATACATACTACATTTCTTTTATGTTAAAATGTTTCTTTTGTTTCCTTGGAAAAACCTTTGAACGATTCCTCATGTCGTATTAATAGCGAGTCTTAGGTCGACATGTAACATGGAAAGTTTAGTTTGATTCCTCGCGACTGAAAGTAGCGTTGTTTGATCTTTCAATAGCTTTTATTATACGTAGATGTTTCTTTTGTGTTACTAGCTTATGCAAATCAGCTTAATGGTAGTGACACATCATCGATGCCTATGGACATCTCTATGATCAGAAATATCAAAGAATACGATTTCATTTTTGATGGATAGATAGAACCGCCAAGTCGTAAATATCATGCAATAGAGGGACCTCCGACAGAAGAAATCTGCGCCAATGCTTCTGCCATCGGCCCACAGGCACCACGTGTAAGGCAGGTTGGCTCGCTTTTCCGAATTTTATAGATCCTGTACACCGCTTTCTTTTATCTGTAAATGTTAATACGTTTAAAAGTTGTATGATATAAAAACATACGAAGGTGCGGATGCATAGCCTCTTTAATAGAATTGATAAAAAAAAAAGCTAGAATTTTTTTAACAAATAATTTGGGAAGTCTAGTTAAAAAAAACATCTATACATATAATAATATTTGAACTGATCCCTTTCTGTACATGAAGGATATATAAAATAAACTATTATTAGGAGCCTTTATTAATGTAATAGAACACAAAACAATAGTTGTTAGAATTTTTGTCCAGCCGCCTCTGCCCTTGTGCGCGCCATTCTCGAATTCGCTTAACCGGTTTCGTTATGAATAGGTAAGGATCACTTATTATTTACAGTTAGTTTAATTGCAATCCTTCCATAAATATAAAGGTTATACATTTTTATATAGTTCTAATTCACAGTACGAGAAAAACTTAGATTAAAAACAATGCAGAAGCTATTTCTAAGTGTAATCCGTAGTATTTCTGGAGCGTAGCTAAGCCCGTTTGCAAGTAGTTAATAAAAAATAATGAATATATTTTTTTTAATAGTTATTGGTCTATTGTACTGAATAATTTTATTAATATATAATAACAATATAATATGACCTAATTACACATTATTTAAGAACCTACAAATATTTAATATTACGGAAACATATTTTTTAAGGAATGATCTACAAAATATACATATATAAAAATAAGAATTACAAAAATAGAAAAAGAAAAGGAGAAAAAAATCAACAATAAAACTACCAAAAAAAAAATTACAGCATCGTTGTCTTGGGGCAAGGTTCCCAAAATGCTTGCAGCATTTCCTCTTTGAATGGCCATACTAATTTAGTAATAAATGTATATAATATAATTAATCATATAATCATTTAATAAATAACTTAAAAAAAAATTGAAATAGCCACACCACGTTGCGTCTACAAAACGCGGTGTTGTTTAATGTTTTAACATGTTATTTGAAATAAAACATGCAACATTAATGCAGCTGCGTTATGCTAATCGTCCACACGGGTAACTTGAACTTCTAATTTAGTTCATGTCAATAAAGACATACGATTTCATATCAATTTGGTTAAACATCCCCTAGTTTTTTATGTTTTTGTCGTACCTTTGACTACCAAAATACATATCTAGAATCCAATTTTGACAGATACATTGGATGACTAACTGGTAGTGACTCTATTAACGAATGTGATTATCTTAAGTACATTTTATAACATTTGTATGTATTTATTTATCTTCCAATTGTTTTTTTTAATAGGTGCTGTGGTTCTGGAGATTGTACTTAAATCATATACTTAAATCTGTTTGGTGCATTTAGTTTTATACAAGTGGGTAAAAAATTTGACAGGCATTCAAATAGACACCGAGACAGACAGACACAAATTCTAAAATAATAACGTTTTATTTCTACTGTAAATTTCAATCAGTAAATGTCTAGAAGCTTCCACTATATTATTGTCAAAGTTCAAGTTTCAAGAGATGTTCTAGTTTTGGGTCATAACGGGAAGGGAATAGGATTACCGGTAGCAGTTAGTAGCAAGGAAGATATTCTATTACGAGCATTGGGTAGAGTCCGAATTTACCAAGCTGTACGACTGTTGCATACATACAAACATTAAAATTAATCTTATTTTACTGTATTTTCTTTGAAAATATTGTACGTTATATAATTTTGAAAGACATTACTTCCTATTATGCAAGTATTTAATTTTATGAGTATAATATGAGCGTAAAATGTACAATAAATTTGTAATAGTTAAAAATAATAAATGGTAAATATTTATGTTCAGAAAGTTCCTAAATGAGGCCAATCCATTGTCAATTAATATGTTATTTAATGATGATTAATTGTAATAGGTCATTGTTGTTGTAACATTAAAAATTTGAGAATTTCAAAAAAAATATATATATATATACACACATCTCTGTATAATAATTAAAATATTTTAAAAGTATAGTCGCAAATATTTCGAAAATATAAAGAGAGTAAAGGGCATATTCCGAGGTCTCGAACCTTTATACGAAATAAATACCTCGATAGGATCGGCTCACCGTTTAACAAGAGCCTTTTCAGTGCCGCGGTGAGCCATTTAGCGAATTTCAATAGTTATCGAGAAAAACTCGACACGACAGAGACAGGTGCTACGGTGCGAGTGGGACGAACGTAACGAGAAAGAAGTAATAAAAAAGCGGTCGTGTGCGTGGTCGGTGTGGTGGAGTGTGGTGGCGTAGGGCGGATGCAAGCCCCTCCCTGTGGCACGCCGCCTGACTCAGTCGAGCCGAACGCGGGGTCGCATCGGTCCGCTCTCTGCCGCACGGCGCGCGGAAAAAGTTTCTCGCTATTCCGAAACTTCCGATCGCGGTGACAACACGCTAAAAACAGGCCCTGAAAATTGTTCCGATCATCAATATCTGACAAACTGTTACTATTACGTGTGATTAATATTACGTCTGTCTGTCTGTGGTTTATAATAACTTTTATGGGATCCGTGAGAAACTTAATTAAACGAACCTTTGCGATATTTGATACGCTTGTAAACTTTTAGCAAGTTTATCGGTAGTAGTGGATCTGGAGGGCGAGTTGCGAGGGCGCAACGAATACTTGTCCGAGTTGCAAAGATTATGTTCTGTGCCACCGATGGGATGTACGGACGGTGACATCGTGTGGGTACAGGCTGGTCGCGGGCTGGGCTCCGAGGCGGTCAACTTGATGCTGCTGCAGGGCGAAGCCCGGGAGCGGCAGGGGATGGAGGAGGAGTGCTCGGCGCGACCCTGCGCCACCGACTTCTCCATAGCGGCCATCATGGCCAGGGACCGTCAGGAGCGCCGAGAGCGCAGGAGACATAGGGACCCCAGGGAAGACACTCTCACTCCATTAGGTAAGCACATATATTGTTTTCCAATATATCTGTGGTTTCAACATCGGTGCGGGAAACTGGCGACTCGGGTTCTAATCCTGCATGCACCTCCTAGTAATCAAATTTAAGTGCGTGTTTTCAGATGAGCGTTAATTGTGAGTAATGTACTTTTAAAATGAAGAGTTAACAAAGCAATCGTAACGAATAGAACACCTAGTAGCAAAACCGTCACAAATGCGTTGCTACACTAAAGTATTTAATTAATGTCAAGTATATGTAGACCTACTGCGAAATAATTATTGTATACCGAAAATATTTATTGACTTGAAATTTTTTTCCTTCACATTTCACATTATATCGCTCTACAGTCGAAAACTAATAATTATATGTAATTATTTATTTAAACTTTGTTGCACGATCAAGATATAATAGCACAAAAAGGGGATTTAATGCATTTTCTACCAGTTCACCTTTGTCCAGTTGAACACCAATAATTTGGTTGCAATGAAGTTTAAAACTCACTGCTAAATATAACTTCAAACTATATATTCAGTACTAAGATTTTCTCTAAATATCAATTCAAGTATTACCCAATTCATAAACGAACGTTACGTAGAGTTCAAGAACATAAATGGATATATATGCTATGAATAGGTTAAATAAACTTACAATGTGCTGGGTTAAGGCCATAGTCTATAGCGCTGATCAAGTGCGGAGTGGTGGTCTTCCGAAACACCATTCATCATGAAGAGCTCTGAGGTATACAGATTTCCTCACACTCGATTGTCTTCATAGAACCATTTGAATCTAACCTTTTCAATCGTAAATTAATAAATTTGAACTCATATATAAATTACAGCAATTTAACACTCAATATATCAAATTATATATATATTTTTTTTTTCATCTACAAACACCCTAGACAGTTGAAAAAGAAACATTTATTATCACACAAAATGCACAACTCCATATTTATTCAGTCAATAGACATTTGGGGTGGTACGGTCTCCTATCTTTGTGTCTAAGCCAACGTCCCTTGCTCGTCTTTCACGCTGCAGAACAACTGAGAAGGCGAACGATTTCTTCTTTTGAAGTTCTCTGGCCCTAACCAAGCTGTTAGAAACACACGGTATTGGTGCGTGCTAGGAGGGTTTATAGCTACTTATTATAATTAGGTTATCATTCGTTTTTTAAAAGCAACTGTGAAATATCTCCGTTGCAGCGACGAAGAGCCAGTTTTAACACTTCCATTTTGGCTTCCATTTCGGCTGGCAAAGCTATCCGTGCAGTCATGATCGTATATGGGCGGCGGTGAAGACTTACTATCATTGGCCTGTTTACTCGTTTGTCGATTATTGACATAAAAAAGTTTCTGGTGACGATACATATCTATTCTGTGCGACCATTTAACCATAGATTATTTATACTATTATTATTTCATTTCATTAATTCTATTTGTAATATTATTTTATCTTTCTACTCTATATCCACATGAAGTATGTCAACTCTCATACGTTCATGCACGCAAAAAATCTTAAAAAAATGTTTTACAAAGTTGAGGATTTCTCTGCTCTTACTTATATATAGAATATTGATTAGTATAAACGTCAAAATTAAGTTTCAAAAAACGTCAAAATTATATTAGATTATGATCAAGAAAATATGTCAAAATTTTAATTTGTCAAAGTGACAAGTACTAATACGACTTTTTCAAAGTATGTGAAAGGATTTGAATATACTTCAAACCCTTGACCTGACATAAAAACATTAAATACGTATTAAATGTTCAAATATGGTTTCATTTAATAATAGTTAACTGTATTGTGAAAATGTTAAAATGCAACTCAATAGTTCCTGACGTTTCATAGATATATATTCACTGAGGTATGTTACTTATTTTTTTCTTTCTATTTCTATCGAATCGACAATGGTTATACCTGACTTGTAGGGTAGCAATTAATTAAGATAAATATGACGGCGTTCAGTTTTAATTAATTAATTTCACACAGCTTATTATTTTATTCTAAATCAATGGAAAAATTAAATCGTGAAGAAATTAGGCCATAAGAAAAAATGAAACAAGACCTTGGAAGCGCACTCCTTCGTGCTAGGATACTTTGACACGGATGGCATGGACATACTAAAATAATATTTTACAAACAAAAGACCCGAGAACAAACAGCTATCTGTCACAATACGACTACCTCGATAAGGAACAAAACCCGGAATCTTTCGCTTGGCAGCCAATGCTGAAAAACTATCAGTGTGCGTAAAATTGAAAAATGTTTAAAATTAAACGCAAAATACTATAAAATGTTGTAGCTTTTCAATGTTAGTAAATATTATAAAACAATATCTCAGGCTGTACGAATGCGATAATCTTAAAAACTACCGCATGAATTTTCGTGCGGTTTTTGCCAATAGTTTCAGTGATTCTGGAGGCACTTTTAAATATGTAGCGGAAATAAAAAAAAAATTAATCCGCTTCACTAAAACCAGTAACAATTGCTTCGGTTACTATTTGTAAAGATAAAGATTTTTTCCCACAAATCTTATTCAATAATGTTCAATAATGTAACTAAGATTTTTTTTTTCATTTCAATGCAAATCCGGTAAACAAAATATGAATTATGTGCCTTATGTTGTATATCGTATGTGGTACACTTTACATGAGGTAGGTATATCGTAAGTGGTTTATTTTATATTTCTTTACACTAAGTAGTTGCGGCCATTCTATTTTACACCTCTATAATCTGATTATATCGATTATCTTCGGCGCCATTGTTAGATGTGGCTTCTCTTAGGTACTACGGCTTCATATTCACTTAAGCTGATAGTTTTTTTATTTGGTTAACAGCTTTTTGCTTCAGTTTCATTTAATCTGTATGGTATGATAGCTTAGTTATAATAATAATAATAAATAAAATAATGTTGTAATATGGATAGATAGGATTATGCATATATGTTTATCCGTCTGTGTATCTATGTACGGATCTAGTATGTATCTAGTGAACGGAAAAAATAATAATAGCGTAGAGATTGGAAGGAGCGAAAGAGAGAGAAGAAGAAGGATTTAAGAGCATTTTTTACATTAACTTTTTTGTACCTGTGTAGGTACCTAATTTCATGCTTCTACTGCACTCAGCGGTAAAAAAGCGTTATTTTCAAACCATTTTATGAAATAAATGCTGTTTTTTGATTTTTTTTTTTAATTAACGAAAAGAATATTATAATAATAAGAACTTGTTCAAAAACGAATAAATAGTCTTTCGTTTGATAAAAAAAAAAAAAAAAAAATAAAAACGGAAAAACCTCTGTTTAAGCGAAACAGACGCATAATGGGATATACAATAAAAAATTTAAAACGTTGTTTCAACTCTTATGCTTCATAAAAATTATAACGGTATATTTCTGTCAAAGTTCATGTTTGTTACCATTGATTTCATACATAACTGTGTAGCAATCAATGATGTGAATGCGATGCAATTCGATTGTAGAATTGTACAATCTATCATTAAAAAAATTTGTTCATGATATTTTTTTGTTCCAATTAAGATTAAGTTGTAATTAACAAAGCGCAATTTGTCAGGGGTACCCACTGTTGTTGACTTTAAGTCATGACAATTGTAAAGAATGTTATAACAATACAAGTTAAGTAATACGCACGTTAAAGCGGTACTTGTTATTGTAACACTGATGAATTTACTTGTAATCAAATGTGTTTTGTAACTTATTTATTAGTGATAACCTATATGTTTCGAACGTCGGCTTCAACTCCCTATGCTAAGATTCTCTGGGTTGGTGGAGGCATCGCAAAGTATCAAAAACCGAAAACAGGTAGCTACCATTTAAATCTCTGTCAAGCCTGAGAATCGAACCCAGGACCACCAATCGGCAGATAAACACACTGAGCTACATTCATGAATTATTTACTAAACATGTACATTTTTTTTTTTATTTATTCTCGCAAGCATCGAACCTAAACTTTCTGTGCGCCGTCCCAGTTGAAAGGTGCTGAGCTATGATTGTTTTCTGGTGTAGTGGCACGCGAGCAGTTAGTGTCAATGTTGGTGCGATGAAAAATAGGGTGTCAATTTATTGAACTTGGCAGACGTATTTAAAGTGAGGCGCGATAATTACTGCCACCAGTTTAATTATTAAGCGTGCTGCGAAATAACTAGGTACGATATAAAACGGATATTTGCTTATTACACCCGGATTAGCAAGTGTACTTACGCATTATTCATTAAAAGACGAGCTTTATTGTTAAATTTATATGGATAGTACAATTTTAGAACGATAATAATATGTTTCATGTTTGTTATAATGTAAGAACTATTTACTATTAACAACCCACCCCGTTTGTTCAGGTTGAAAAATCTATTCTATCTAATATGTAAGTCTATAGTGTATGTCTGACTGTATATTTTTTTTTTGTAAAATGTTATGATAAATATTCGTTAAATCACTCACTGACATAAATTTGAACATTTTGAAATTTCTAGTCTGCCTGTCTAAATGTCCTACTATAACTGAAGAGTGGCTTGACCGAACACAAAGAAAATTGGTATGTGGTAAAAATACGTGATTGTGCAGATTATAAATTATATCTGAATAAGTGGTATCAGCTGGTATTTCAGGATACTTAATAATATTTATTGAGAACTAGCCTTCCCTCGGGTTGAACAATTAATTGTATGATTATTCAAAATATTGTTTTTTGCTTTGATGAGACGTCGTTAGGATTACTGATATTTCATATAGCTTATCAGCTGTTCAATCATGTGTTCTCACGACATACAATTTTCATTAAGATCAGTCAACAGTCAAGCCCTTCTTGAGTTATATTGGGATATACAGACAGGAAGGAAAAAAATCAAAATCGTCAAATTGGTGTCGGTGAGTCATAAAACGAATATTCTATTTTAAATTTGACAAAAGAATGGAATGTACAGACAGACAGACACTATTTATGCTGTCGAATTAATATTTGTAATATCCTTAAACATTTGAAACGATATCATTTACCCACTCATATTTAAGTTCATCGTTCACTAATCTAACGACTGAAAAGATTTAAATATATCTTTTATTAAATGTACACTATAAATAACATCGCGCTGCTTTATTTTCAAGATAACAGTAACAAACATAATATTCTACATATTTTATTT
>DWPT01004429.1:0-13250 GCA_018251895.1 Agathymus mariae mariae | reverse complement strand
AACTACCTCTCCATTATGATTAAATCAACACCATCTAAATCCATAACATTCATACAAAAGTGCATTGTTACTACCAAAGGAAAAATTGGACGAACGCCACTGACACCAGTCGAATATTCAGGTTTTACCACCTTAAATGTTTATCTGATCGCAGGTAATTTTATGTAAGTAGTAGATATATTGTTTAAATAATATACAACTACTTATTAGAGAGTAACAAAAAACTATTTGGTTTGTACATCACAAATACGTCAAAAGTGGAAATAATAACCATCCAAATTGCAGACTGACCATGGAATTAATGTTGGCAACGTCAACCTTAAATATCGCTATCAAGGTATATTGCAGGCATTGGAAAGACGAACGATCTTCTGCTGTTAACGTAAATGTTACTATAACTTTTACATAAATACCTCAGTTTGAATAAAAGAGAAAAATGCAAAAGGAAAACAGTCATTCGTAACAGCCGGACTCGATATACAAACGCACAACCTTTTAATTATACGGAGGTGATCTTATGAGTTATATTAAAATCCACAGATAATATTTTCATTTAACAGAAAAACTAATTTTAAATCTTTGCTAAAATTCGAAAGCAGTTAGTATCCAATTGCAAAACATAGAACCTCAATGTAACCAGTCGCTACAAGTGTTTATTTACCTTCTTGTGCATACTAAATGATAAACAATACGCCGGTAAACAATGTTACTCACGAAATATGTTTGCAACATTATTGGAAGGACGAGTAGGATTTTTTTTATATTATCAAGGTTACGGAGCGCAGGTAATTCATCGCTACGATGTTGTAGTATGAAACATATGTTGAGACCACGCGGACATCGATCGATAGGCGGGCGGTATGCACTTACCGTGGTCATCTTGAAGTCTAACTTTCGCTGCAACGCAGTTTCGAGGTGAAGAGCCATTTATGTATTTTACGCGGACCGTTCACGAATTAATGTCAGGCCAGGCCAACTAAAGCATAGTTTGGTGAGCCGACGCAAGTGAAAAACTTTTCGTGAGCCGTGCGTGGAATTTCAGCGTGGCGGTTCGCGTGTTCACACGGCCATTTTAGCCGTCTGTCAAATTGTTCCGACTTTCACCGCGCGGCGCCACTGTCGACAATCATTACGTCTGCGCGAGAAAAGCCGGTAGGCGCAAGAGGAAACCGGAATGATCAAAGGAATTATGGTGTGAATCTACGGTTCGTGCACTTTCATATTTGTAAAATAAACGCCGACTAAGTTATCACGTAACTTTTAATTGAAGTTAAACTTTTTTTACCATAAATTTTTCTACTGGTGATTTGAATTTTAAGACTGGTATTTTTGTTGCTAATAGGTTTGTACAAAAGTTATATTTAAATAAATCAAAGCGACAGGGTAGACACGTTTCTTGTTTTTCATTTAATTCAAATTTAAAGCATAAGAAGAACACCACAAGCTATAATACCTGGAGTTTATTAGAGGAGAATTTTGGTTACCCTAACGCACGATGTTGTACGACCTACTATACTCAAGAAAACATGAAAGTGAAACAACCTAATATTATTTTACTTGATCTACTTAATTTTTTTGCGACCATACAATTTTATTTTGAAACTCATAAGAAATTGACCCCTCTTGCACCGCGGCACAAGAGGCTTGATAGTAACATTATTTTATAACAACAACACTGATACTTATTCTGATACTTATGTAATTTTTGGAATCAAATTCGCAATCGTACGTTACAAAAGAAACACTTGGCTAATGAGAGGGAGGCCGAAACATTGTGAGTTTTCGTCTGCCTCGACATTTTTTTATAGTAATTTAAAATCGTGCATTTAGTGTAGTGCAATTACATTCGTTCTACATATTTTGCATGTCTATGAATATATAGATGTTACTGCGGTAAATACATGCGGCGTGGGCGTCAGCTGTGTTTGTAAATGCGTATGTGTTTAGAAAGCTATAGTCAGCAAACTCATAGGTTTTTTCATTACTTTCAAGCTCTTTTTATTAAACAATTATTTGAAAATACGTGTACATAAACAAAGAATAATAAAATGAAAACATAGAGCGTATAGTATTATCTTAGCACGCATAACTTCCGTAGCATCTTATAAATGCACTTTTTTATGGCGTTATCTATACTAATAATAAAATTCTAACTGATCGCTTTCTGTACATGAACGATATAGAACCTAAAACAATAGTTGTTAGAATTTTTGTCTGTTTTTTTGTGCGTTGGTTCCTGCTAATCTCAGAAACGGCCTAATCGTTTTTGTTCCGGTTCTCACTAATGTATTGCAGTAAGCATCACTTAATACTTAAAGTTGTTTCATTGTAATCCTTCCATAAATAAAAAAGTAATGAATTAATCTATGTATTTTTTATTTCCAGAACGAAAAAAACCCAGAAAAATACGGATGCTATTTTTAAGCGTAAGGTAGTTTTTCCGAAGTGAAGCGAAGGCATTTGCTAGTAAGAAACATAACTGCAATAAACAAATACTTATAAATTTGACTTAAGCATGTCTGCTATTATGTGAAACGGCTCCAACCCCAAACATAACGCTTACAATGTTACATAGTTGTGTGTACCTCATATATTTTATGTAGAAGAGACGTCTAATCAAATGTGATCACAGATGCGCTTCGAAATAAATTACACGAAAACTCTCAACAAACCTTTCATCCTACAACTAAGTGTCCCCCTTTCATCAGAAAATAAAATAAACATCTTACTATGTATGTATCGACCAAAAGTCTTTCTGAGGGATAATAATACATACATACAGCATACATACAATAAAACAGAGTTCTTTTCTCCAACCTGATAATAACTTAAATCTCTTTCGCATCAGTTTCCATCGTAGCCACAGTACTACAACATTATTGCAGTAGTCGATGACATTAGTTTTGGAATGGGTGACCAGCATTTCAATGTATTGGTATTGTTAGAGTTATTCGATGTCTTCAATTATCTCGATTTGAATATTATGTTTGAGAATTCAACACAATATTATCCTAATCTAACTCTTATCGATTAGTTTCAAAGAAACTCTTGCATGGGCGCGTACAGCGTGTTCAAGTGAGCGAGAACTCTTTTATTAGATCTACGATGAATGCCGGGGAACAAAGTGCGGGTGCAAGGTGGCGTAACGTCTCCACATCTGTTAGCAATTTTTCTCAGCGACCCCATTAATCTTTTTCCTATTACCTATACACTAATGATCTAGGTATATGTTCAACTATCACTACTCGAGTTACAAAGCTTTATAAGTGACAAATAAATATTTTCTGGAACTCAATCTCAATCACGGTATAAGTGTAAATTGTAGTAAGATCCAAGTCATACTATTTTGTTATGTAGATGGTTAGAGATTGCTTGGAAAAATAGACTGGACACAGTATATAAATATTATATGGTAGAAAGAAATATTCCTTTCTACCTAAACCAGCAAATTCACGCATTGTTCTCTGTCTTCCTATGAAATCAACGGAGTAAGTTTGAAACTGTTGCTGCCGTAAGTAGTATTTTTAAGGTACAGAACTTCCTTCATATTGCTACTTAAATTGCTCTTGCTAATTTCCAATTTCGATGACTTTTGACTACTCTAACATCTTCTCAGAACTATGAATCGTCCAAAAATAAGATTAGGGAGTACTTACTCGGATGTCTCTGTAACCAGTGAGACAGTTATTCTTAAAAGGCATTTCCTGGCATCAGGCCTAGGTGACTCGGATGTATGATACAATAGTTTCAAAATCTTCTCAGACTTTATTAATAACAAACAACAAAAATGTTTGTGTAAAATAATTGTGTTAAAAATATAATCTTTAGTAATGAATTTGGAAAGAACTCTGGCCAATTATTAAATACCTACTCGGAGCAATTTGTTAAGAATTGTTACCCTGGACTGTTATTAATTGACATACATTACTATTACTTAGTAATGTTTACTTTACCTTATAGTGAGAGCTTGCCATGGGAGGAAAATAATATTAGATGTAATATTAATTTGACTATAGACACCATGTCTTTATATAGTGATAAACTTAGAAATTATTAACATTCATAAATCATTTCATAAATTTTATTGGACTAAAGATAAATACTATCTATTGAATTATTATAAAAGACAAATAGAAATTACACATTTTATTGTCAATTTAGCCTAGAATTTGGCTAGTAACACCGCTTCTACTGAGCAGTCATTTATTGACATACTTGGAATACATCCTTGAAATGCGTTCCAAATCATTTAAATTAACCAGTAAGACAGCGAAGATCTACTCTAGCAGTACATCGTCAGCTGGAAAACATTAAAACGTAACTATTGTACATAAAAATATACAAAGCTTTTCTAGCAGACCTGAAATTAAATTTATTATTAAATCAAATTAATATTGACATTATTTGTCGTTGCCATGAGAGTGCGTTAATTATCAAATTAATTGATTTAAATGGAATAAACTTGTGTTAAACGCTAAAAATATATATATAACTATATATATTGAATTCATTTTACGAAATGTGCTAATTCATATTGTTATAAATAAGAAAATGCTTGAACTAGAAAATTCTATCACATTTCTTGGAATTACTATAGAATCCCAATTACAATGGAGTCCTCATATTAAAACCTTGGAAGGGAAATCTAGCTCTGCTGCTTGCGCTGTTAGCAAAGTGAGCCTCCTAACGGACATAGAAATAGCAAGATTCGTTTATTTTATTTATTTTCACAATGCGATGTCTTATGGTCTGTTGTTGTGGGGCTCAGATGCTGTGTCAGTGCTGATATTGAGTCTATTTTTATATTACATAAAAGAGGAATACACGTCATTTAAAACATCAGGACTCGCTTAGAGCTCTCTTTAAAGAAATCGATATATTAACTGTTGCATCTCAATATATTTTAGATAATATTATGTAAGTTAAAAAATTCTCTGATAGTTTTTATAACAAGGGTTATGTTCATAATGTTAATACTAATAATGAGGCTAAACTGATCGTACCAAATTTCAGGCTTTGCAAAGTTGTTGGTTCTTTCATGGGCAGATGTGTAAATATTCCGTTATAATTGAAAGAAATGCCATATTGTACATTAAAACTCACGTCAAAACCATTCTTATGTGGAAAGGTACGAACGGAAAAGTACGAAAAAAACCTCTTGGGAGTTACTTGCTGCTTCTTCTTCCGGAACCATTCACGGTTGGGATTTGCTGAAGCGATGGCGTAGTTTGACATTCGAAAAGTGTTTGTAACAACCAAATTCGAATAAATACTACTTCATTCATTAATTTATTTAGATTTTGTTGAGAAGCAACTTAATAAACTCAACTCCAAACATTATATATAAGTTTCGATAAAACTCAAGTGGCTCCCGACCCGTCTTGGTCGTATTATTCATATACATTCTGCTCTGTACAGTGCGCTGTTTATTCTTCTGCCCCTAGCTATCTTTGAAATAAATTTAAATATCTTTATCGTCCTCCCTCTTCTGATAAACTTATCTTTCAAACTTCCAGACATTGAACCTCGTTTTGTTTTAATTCTTTTTTGACCGTTACGTTTTTGAAAAACCCTATCTCCAAATACATCCTAATCTAAGGCTTGTATTTGTTAATTTATTTCTTGTCACTTAACAGTCTCATTTATATATATATTTATTCATATGCATGTTAACTTTTCAGTAGTCTTTAGTCTATACACTTACGCTTGTTTCTTTCAGGTACGATTGGGTAGTTTGGAAATGTCACGTATTAAGTTCCTTTATAGATTAATCGATTATGAAATTTTGACTGAAGCATATTAATAGTTCCCATATGGTTCCACGTAATAAGTAGTTTTACATTATACAACCGCAGTGTACGGCAAACAGAATAATACAGTCTTATGAGAACTACACTTCATATGTTAAGGCACATTCACCGTATTCATCTTTAAACGAAATATTTAAGCTATTATGTATAATTAAATATAAACCATCACTCACTCATAGCCCTTATGGTATGTGTTAATTTGATAATAATTAATCGACTGACTTAAGCAATTTAGAACGCGATGACTACTGTATCTAGTCATGAGTAAATAAGTAACGGAAATAATGAAATTTGTTGATTGTTTCTATGCTTCACAGGGCTCGCTAAGCCTTTACTCGCATTGCTATTGTTAATTATTAATCGTTAAGCTTCATAAAAAGCAAGAACTTGTAACACTTAAATTGGCCATTATTTTGGCCATTCATTAATTCCCATTGAAACAACGTGGTGGATTACCTTCAAGGCATCCCCAGTTACAATGAGAAAGCTTTTCCCTGGAACATGCCCCTAATGAAATGAAGAAAAAGTTCATTTCATATCCAGATAGTTTTTGCAATTATTTATTACATAATCGGAATATTAAAGATTTTTTTAGTTTAAGATTCTCGTATAGGTGTTGCTATGAACTATTGATAAGCGATTATTTTTATTTTACATTTAGTGGTAAACTACTCTCATTAGATCACCTAACATTATTAGTAATCATTTCAGTTCTGTAGTTGTGGATATCGTTCACACACACACTCTGAACTCTAAACGTCATACAAATTTTAGATTAGGACTTATTCTTAAATATACTTAGCGCTATTCAATACTAGTATTTTGATCTCCAACCATAGTTCAATCATTTGGAGTTAATTTTTCGTATCAATTACTAAATATCATTTAAATTAATATAAATATGAATTAACAGACATACCCATAAATTATTATAAACCAGCCTTTATAGGGTACAATCAAGAACTTCGACACACCTCCGTGCAGCTAGGCCGCACGGAATTTAATCATCTGAGAAACTATAACAATATTAAGATGATATTGACGCATTTAATAATTTATATTTATGGAGCCGTGTAAGACTATAAAACTTCGCTGTAATTGTAGTTAATTTGGTGTTATAATTGCGGATAAGATCCTATATAACCCAGACACTCCCACGAGGTCTAAATCTCTATAGCAAAAATTATAAACATATGGTTTACTTGTTGACTTGCCAGACTTTATTCTGAATTATGTTAAATGATGATGATGTATGCATGTAAAATTTTAAGCTGTTTTGTACAGCTTAAAGAAAAGTGGTTCAACATTAATTAATTTTATAAATCAAACAGACAGTTCAAGTTTTGAAATCAGTTTATTACCGTGCAGAACCTATAAGATCATTCGTTTCTTTACCTCCATTATTAAAACAATTTTAATTTATACAAAATGGCCGTAGTTATAGAAGGTAAAAGGCAATTAAAGTGAAATAAACAATAATTAAGGAAACATTCTACAGCAATGACCCATGTTAAAAGATAGTCGGTCGCTATTTTCGTCACGCATAGGTACGTAACTGAAGCCCCATCTTGAGTCGAACAACGACACATAAGTGCTTTCCAAACGCCACAGAAAGAACAATACACACACTCGCGAACCCTTCATTCTCCAACAACAAATCTTCCCTACAAGCGACTGTAGTTTGCTCATTTGGAAGAAAAGAAAGAGGGCTTAGTCGATGCCTCCGCTCTTTTGTTGCAAACGCGTTTGTTCTCAGTGGCCATTCCACTAATTGCGACCAGCATTTCATTGTCTCGCGGCAAATTAGACATAAATGGTCGGTATCTCTAATCATTGTAAAAAATGAAGCTGCTTTTTAATTCAAATTTTACGGTATAAGCAGATTATTTACAGATTTTTCAAAGTTTAAAAGCCTCTTTATGTTTAAGATTTTTTTTCTGGATGCTGTCAAACACGGGCACTTTGATGACTTAATAAGCTGATTACTGAAATGTCTTTACTCATTCAAAATGTAGTTTAATGTATTTTTGCGATTAATTTAAGTCACATGTTCTCGTACTTTGCCTTGCAAAGTGTCGATAACGCCTTTGGTCGTGTGACCGGTATGGGCGGCGTTGGCCACATCATCCGGTAGTTCGTCTGCTCGACGGTCAGGTTACATAGAAAGAACCTATTATTTAGGGGCCTCCAAAAATGTCCTCCTCGTCTTAAAATAATATTGTCTATTGAGAATTTGTAATTTACATTGTATTTTATGCACCACATTTGTCATTTAAAATACGTAAGTAATAGATCATATTAAAACATTTTTGAACAAAACATGTTTGATTTTTTATTAATATTCTGAACCCTATCAAGTTTTACGCTTTTATTCGTTTTGCCTATCTAAAGGCCTATATTGCACATGTTCCGAAGTTTGTTAAAATACTCATATTTGTTTTACAACGTGCTACTTTGCCATTTTACAAAATTCCCAGATAATTATTTTAAATTGCCATATAAGTTGAAGCACGAGACTGCGGCAATTTAATCATGGAAATAGTCCGGATGCCCCGAGGGAGCACAGTCTATGGACCGCCGTATTGTCCAACGATATTATAATTCATAAATATAAATTAGTATTATTATAATGATATGATAAAAAATAATAATAATATATTATAATAATTGTAACCAACGTAAAACTTTGTCATTACTTTGATTCTATCGAATCGATTCTTTCGAACAATAGGCCTACGGAGATAGACAAGTACCCAAACCGCGTGGGACGTAAGTTGTGGTGCAAAAATCTAACCAACCACACCATCTGCAGAATTGATGTTGCCATCCATCTAGGTAAAGTCGGGGAATGCTAGGCATTTTGAACTCCTGTTACTTACTCCGACCTCGGCATCTTTTATTAAGCTTTTTGTTTCTTGAATGTTAATTAATGAATTTATTTAAGATCTTTAACTTGTCAAAACTTGTATGACAAAATTGTTGTCTACAGGAACAGTGCGGCGCCCCATCCATCTTTGTGTCCAAACTAACCTGCCACTGCTCGCTGTAGAATCTCCTGGATTCATTCCGACAGTGCTGATGCGGTGTGAGATAGCAAGTAATAGCGCGTCGCCTTCTTTCATCTTGGCTAATAAAACATCGGTGATGCATTCAGTATGAGGTATGAAGGCACATATTGGCGGTGACTACTTACCATTAAGTAGCCTATCTGCTCGATTTTCAGCTGTTGACTTTCTAAAAACATTACCATTTAAAGCAAGTCCCTGGTAAAAATATATCAATGATAATACGAATAAAAAGTACGAGGTTCTCAATACGTTTGTATTTTTTTAAGTTTGTTACCTCAGAATTCAGTAATTTATTAACTGATTTGGATAATTCCTTTTTGTTTGAGTGTACTCTATACTTCCCATTTGGTCCTATTTAAATTTGAAGAACATATACCAACCCTAAAATAAGCGTTCTGCTTTGAGATCTAAGTCTGGCTTATCATATCTAATTCGTGTGTCATTATGTCCTGGTAATCCTAGTAACAGTATCTGAGCCTTTATTTAATATTATTTTGCGTATTCGTTGCAACTTATGAATGTCAACTAATTTCAAATATCTAAATTATATACTTTAATTGGTTCCAAAGTATTTTTTTACACAGAACTTTCGGTACTCATTATCACTGCTATGTAACCCTTAGAGAACCAAAATAGGTCTGTCTGTGTTATCCGGTCTGCTAAACAGCAAAAAGGAAAAAGATAAAAATACAAAAGGAAAAAAGTACACATTGCAGGTTGCATGTTTACATGTTATCTAAATACTTTCAAATCTATTACTAACTCCAAATTGTCCGATTTAGTAATTAATATTGCAACTAAATCTAACTCTTTATAAAGTTTTTTAGTAAGGCAGGACAACAAGACAACATTGTTAAGTGTGTAAAAGTTATATGAGTTGATATTTTATTGCGGTATTAAAAATCTAGCAAGTTTCTTCTCCAACTCAATAACAACATAACTCCAACTTAATAACATGCTTTTAGGGGAGTTTATAGTAATTTTGGTTTACCGCATACGAAAAATCCGTATACCTAAAGTTTTCGCAACATCTTGAAGCGATTTTTTAATTTTTTTGAGTGTTACATAATGTTTGTCCTGTACCTATTTGATATCAGACTCATAACTGAACACGAATCTTATAAAAACCTAAGCTTCATTCGAGTATACAAAAAACATAATTATTTTTGAACTTAGGAACTGCTACTATTAAATTCAAAATGCAATTTTAAGAAATTAAATTTATGAGTTACCAACAAAATTTTAATTCGAAATCTTTTTAAAATGAGTAATTTTATATAAAATAAATACATACATTACATAAAATTCAATATAACATATGTATAGTAAAACATAAAATTAACTTTAAAATAGACATGACGATCAGCAGAGACCCGATGACGAACATGTCACATAAATGTCTGCCCAAGGCTCGTACCATCTTAATCGGTAACCTATAAAAATCAAAATGTTTCGCCTATAGTTATCCCGTTTGCTGTCGGATTAGTCACTAAAATATCTACTGACTAAACTGGGTAGAGCCGAGCCGTCTCAAATATTTACAGGCTTTCATACGTCGCATAGCTCCCCTCGTCTGCATCTTCTAAGGAACATGTTTAGCTTTCGTACTTTCCGTTTAAATCTAATCATCCTTCTCGGTGTAGTGTAGTGCACTACTTAGACTTGGAGAGAAGTGGTTAGTATATTTAATATTATTTTGGGAATGGAAAGAGATCGCCGCTCACGCATGTAATAGAGAGAAATATAAATATCCAATTAGTTTCATATTATTTAAAGATGATTAACCAAGAAAGCATTTTGTTTAAAAAATACTTGAATTTATTATTACTCTCTTATAGTATTATTGCGGTTAAATTACCTGTGGAATTATGTAGAAAATAAAGTCATTTGATAACGAGTCGTTTACGTATTTCCTCAGGTCATCGAACTCTTAATAGCAAATACCAAGTTAGCAGGATTCTACTCACAGGCTCGCTACTGTTGTTGATGGAGAAATTCGTCTTTCGTTTCGAACGATCCGGAACTGTTGATTAAACTTCCACGTCACTCTTGATTTCCAGAATATATAATCGTACTACGCGCCCTAAACCTTAATATATACCTGCCGCAATTTTTCTGTGATGTCTCCTCTAATTGCAATTACATAATGTGTTGCAATTTACATAAATATATGTAAAGTGTAACTAATAATATGTAATTATAATTGATGATATGTAAATTTCATTAATTTTTTATGGTTTATAAATTAATTTAATAGTTTCTAATTTTCACTGAACAGTAAACATACTGAACGGCAATTTGCTACTCCTGTATAAATAAAAATGTAATGTAATTGCGTTTTATTTTATTAATGTCTCCCAATAATCTTCGTATTTATACACCAACACAAATATAGTGAAAATCCGAACAAAACAAATATTAATAAATATCCACTTACACCCACCTCCGCACTAGGAATCCCTGTGTTGCCGGCGGTATGGGCGTCCTCAAATATGACATCACAACCATCTACGACCGGAGAACAAACATTTATCTGTCACATAATTGTCTACACCTGCAGGGAATCGAACTCGGACTTGCAGGGTCACTACCAACAGGACTACTTGGTCGTCATTACCGAGAGCTATTAATAAATTAAATGAAATATACCAAATTATTCCTTGTAAATTAGCTCCAGTAACCCTTTCAATATTGGGCTGTAACGCATGTGATTTTCACGTTGTCTATTGCCTCTTCACACGTTCACTGCGTATAATTCAAATATAAAAATTACTCTTGAAAACAAAACAAAAAAGTTAGCCACGTTTAACATAAGGGTGAAAAAAATCAAAACATTAAGAATAATTTTATAACTGATATAATTACAGACGCGTCGAAAGGTGCTTCTCGAGGGTCTCGCTTCTAGGACCACGGTTCACTTCGCTTGGGAAAACTGGAATGTGAGGTAACGTTAATTCAAACGTTCTTTTAAACATACTTGACATTCAACTCTGTGACTCTTTGCTGCTGTTTTATTTCTTTCTTATACACTGTTGCTAAGAAAATATAAAAACTAGAAAATAAATTGCTAAAATGGCTCAATGCAGTGTAGCAACTTAGTCACTTATTTATTCTCTATAAAATCTGTCTATATTTATCTAAAAAGATGGAGCTTTTTTAAATTTTGTGTATAAGCGGAAAGTAATCTTCGAAACCATGGCACCTGTTTCAAAAATCAATTACCATTTGCAAGGCAAGTTGTTGTAGATGTACTAAGATTATATATCATGTAAATATAAACAATATTTCAACCCGAAAGAAGTGAGAAGCGGGCCGCTAGTAATAGATAAACTCACAATGATTTTGTAAAAATCAACAAAAATAATAAGTAATAAATAGTAAGTATCAAATTTGTATCGTCCCAGACATTTACACACATTGCTAATTAAGAAAAATGCGGGAAACCCGCTTATTAAATTTTTCCCCAACACCACAATCGAAATAATTTGAAAGGTGCCAGCAAAACAGGAAAGGGAGAACCAGACCATCTCTACTATCGGGATAAAACGTCTTCATCCAAAAGAATTGTTTTAAACCATATTCTCATCCGTTCCTCATCTGCTTACAACGACTTCGGCTTAATAATTTAATAACAATGGTTTTCTGTAAGAAAAAAATGTTGGTACTGATATCAGCATCTTATTAACGCCTTCCCTCTAGAAGAAGATTGGTTCTCAAACATCTACCAATGTCCATCGCTTTAAAATTATGGACCATTGTTATTTTAAATGGGAGGCTAAGAAATGGTTCTATTAAGAATAATTTATAATTGACATAATTACTGAGAGGCGTCGAAGGGTGCTCCTGACGAGTGCTGGCACGTCTCCAACACTCAACGCCTCTACAATCACGATTCACTTCGCGTGGATAAAACCGAAATACCTGGTAACATTGTTATGTCAGACCTACCTGTTTTTAGGTGGCTGTAGCTTTCGACTGAATAATTAATGTGTAAATGAATTATTTATCGTTCGAAAACATAATTTAACTGTCCATTGACATCATTGTAAAGCAATATTTTCCTAGTAAAAAACTATGATCTTCTTTCAGAATAATTAATTGTATGTAAGGTCATTGACTGCCGAGCTGACCGAGTTAACAATAATAGTTGTTTATATTGAATACAAATATTCCTTTTTTCCTTTCTGATATTATAAGAAATCGGTCAGTTCTAGGGTTCTGTGACCTAATGTATTAAAGAATATTTTGGTAAAATGTTCACATAAATTAGTATCTTTTATACTCTATACTGAATCATCTATATCTATATCTATACTACTATATAAATCTGTTGAGCTTTTTGTGTATGTCTCGAGTTAACTCGAAAACGGCT
>DWPT01004428.1:0-13252 GCA_018251895.1 Agathymus mariae mariae | reverse complement strand
GGTAGTCTTTGTTTCCCATTAAAGGTAGTGCGACATAAAAAAGTGGATCACGTTTAACTGAGCCGTGTAGAAAGTGAAACTGCCATGTCGAAAGGTTGCTATAAAAATTGTAGCAAGCGCTACGGCGAGCTCAGTCCTGTGTCGAGTCGCGCCGCTGCCTGTGTCGCCGTGAACATGGTCAGTCATTTCAATATTGTTAAGTGTTACTGCATGCATTTGTTTGTTATTGTACACGAGATTCGTCAGTAGTGAGCGTCTTTTCAAGTGCTTTAGTTTTTTGACTAGTGATTTATTGATTTTCATAAAGGTAATTTTAAAGACCAAGTAAGCAGTCAATTGATTGAAAAGTAATTTTGCGCTTATGTTAATACTTTTGTAATGCTTATTAGTTGTATATTCATTAAAATTACGATATTTATTTTTTATTATTTATTAATTTACAAAGATGTGTATGATAAAACACAGATAACTCAAAATTAACTTGTAGACTGTCGCCTAGTACACGATAAATTAAATTAATTCGTAAGTACTTTCACTTAACCATTGTACATTTTGTATTGTTCATGAACTGAGAAATAGAAATCATCTTTAATTTTTGTTCAAAAATGTACAACATTTTAAAATAAATAACATTATCTAAAAGTAATATTTTAAATTCTTATAATACTCATCATGTTGATCGCTACAATTATTTTTTAAATGATGATTAAGTTGCACAAAAATGTATTGGGTATTATTAAAACACTAAGTACAGATAGATAGAGAAATATCGATATTTTATTTATATTAAAATGTACAAGAGTGCATAAAGGAAAAAATTGCCTTGTTTTAATTATTAAAAAAGTGATTAATTTTTTATCCATTTGATCATAGTCAAAACTACTTATTATTAATAGGTAAATGTCCGATACTGATCGAAAACCAAAGCCACTCCGCAAGTGCAACTAACTACCTATTAAAATTAATTTATTCCGTAATGAAGTTTACTAGAGCGTAGCACGGAACACAAGGCCACTGTAAATGTTCACAACGTCTTTCAAAACTGAACAAACAATGAAAAGTTATGCAACCATTGAGGGTAGAATATTAAAAATATTCGAATCACGTCTATCTCCGACTGATAAACATAGTAGTTTTCGGATTGCTTTACACAATTAACAGAAGCTTTTACAAGTTCCAATGAAATTAGTTTCTGTCATCATAAACTTTCAAGGGCTTAGCTTTATATATAAAAAAAATGCAATCAACAATAATGATAATTTACACAGTTACTACCATAATCGATTCATGAAATCGATTTACAAAGATTACAAATAAAGTAACAATGAACTAAAATTTTCAGCAACTAATATTATGTAGTGAAGCAACAAATAAAAATATATTAAGAAAAAATGTTACGAACATATCGATACATTGATGTAAATCTTCAAGGCCAATAAATCAGAATATGATACAATGGCTTCACCTGAAACGAATCTAAAGCAAAAAAATCGTTACAAAGTTTCGCAAAAACAAGAACATGATATGAATAAATAACTGTTTGTCGAATTTAACAAATGCGAATGAATTGTGTTTTTAAGTCTTAGGATTCTATTGTTAGGTATGATAATAAATCATTCTGCTTTCGTTGTAAGCTACTGGTGATTTTTTGCATACACTAAAGAGCTTTTATATCCAATTTTCCGTCTAAAGGACACAATAGTGTGTTGAGTTGGAATAAAAACACCGACCATTGAAGCAATAACTTAAACACCTAATTTCAGCTGTAGTAAACCACGTTAAACAATATTGCCTCGTGAAATTAGTATTCATGTCTTTAAGAGTTCCGGAAGATATCACCTTCACAAATCTGCGACAGAGATTTTAAATGAAACTGCAATATTAATAGAATGTCCTCGAGCCGCATTAAGCTTATTATATCTTGGTGGTTCGGTGTATACATATAAATACCATATTATGAAAATGGACATGTATATATATATATTGTCATGTAAAGTTCTTACTATTAACTGTAATTATTATTATGTAAATGTTATTCAGTTACAGTGTTGACCCTGAGACGTTAAGTAGATTGTAAAGAATTAAAAAAAATTCACAACCGGACCTTGATCTGGACGAGAAATTACTCCGTCTAAGTAAATTACTTCTTGGTGACGCATTGTCCTCATTGTGAAGTTAAATTAATTTCAATCGATCGAACGGAAAAAGGTCGAATTCGTTTATCGCGAAGTCTTTAACGATAACTTAACGTATACGTTTGGATTGCGTACATTATGTATACTATGAAAAAAAAAACCGAATATTTCAATAAAAATGTTTAGTTTCATTAAGGTAACATGATAAATAGAAAGTTACAAAATACTTTAATAAACTAAATGACATATCTAGTATATGAATAGTAAAATGAATATTAGGTTAATACAAATAAAAAAATCAATAAAAATCCTTACTGTCATTTTTCCATATATTTATTTCGTGAATATTATTAAAATGATACTGTAAATAAATGTAGGTTGTAGTTGTCTAAGTAATAAATAGCTAACAAAATTAATTAATATTGACAAAAAACAGTCTGCTCTACCAAGATTACTACCGAGTTACATAATAATTACATCCGGACTATGAAAAATCTAAAAAAACATTCGTTTCGTAAAGTCTTCAACTTCACAAAACGAGTATTGTGCATGAATACAAAAAGTTATTTGAATTAAACATGTAATAATTAAACAAAGGCCAAAACTACTATTAATTCCATAGGAAGACCATTCTTTTAGTATACTATGGTTATTAACCGTTTATAATGGAATAATAAACCGACAATGAACTAATTTCTTATCGTAAATAATAAAATATATTATATGTAACGTAATACTTAAGTTTCAAAATATGTAAGTGCCATTAAAATGTTTTAATCCTAGACAATGATTTTGATATGTATTTAATTTTTGTTTATTTAATGTAGTGTTTATTTGATGTAACTAATTAAATAGTGTTTTTAACGAGTCACCTAATCGTGGGCAGCATGACTCTGGTCCAAGCACGTTAAAGTAACTAAAAGCGATATTGCAAGCGACCTTGATATGGTATTACCGACAACGGAAATATATTAAAATGTCACTATCTATATACAGCTAGCCGCTGGTCGGCTGCCATTGGGTGGGGACCTTTCACCCGCGGAACTCGCTGAAGGCTAACAGGATCCGGCGTTGGTGTACCCAAAATGCTTGTATCTAAGTCATATTATTTTCTTTGTCCAATTTTGGCGGTTTGTCACGTCACATCTTGAACAAAAAAACCTACTCGAATCAATTAAGACTAACCGAAGTCGGTACACATAGCTCTATATAACAGCTATAAGTGAATTAAAAAAATATATGCAATTAATTAATTTTGTTGAGATGGTAATGGGTGTATTCTAATTGTGTCTAGTGTAGAAACGTTAGCGTTGACTGAATCAAGATACAGATGTTACCGGTGACTTAATTCGTAATGGTTTTATTGCCTCTACTTCACTAACCTTTGTTTTAGGAAACCACTACTAAGTTTAAAGAGAACGACAGCATACTGAAACCGCTCGAGTTTTATTGCGATTTAATCTTGATACGATATTATATTGGACGCAACAGCGTTTGTGATCGATTATTTTTTGTGCACTCCCATTGAACCGTCAAAACGGCACTTTCAGTGGTAACGCACTCACCTTTTACTTTCTATTGATCACACAGACGTAATGTTACAAAAAACGATACCGCTAACTCACAGCCGACAGTGTTCGTTACGTGATTGCTTACGATGATTTGAAAGTGAATCGTTAAAAACATAACCTTAAACTCAAAACATAAAATTACGTAATATTTTTCCGTAAATTTTAAAAACAAACGTTTTACATTTGAATCTCATATGTAGGTGTAATGACAATTATTAGCTAATTCTACTGATGTAAGTAAGTATAGTATATAGTAACATAATTTACTTTGTCGGCCGACAACGCATCAGTGATATCTTCAGTATTATATAGTTTATAGTATCAGGTGTTACTTTGCGGAAATTCATTGTTATTAAATTCTTACGGTGACGGTGGTCACTTGCCATCTTGTCTACTTGTTTATCGGCTACTAACATAAAAAAAAAAATTACACGTATTTTCCCAACTTTCGAATTATTACATCCCGTACCGATAGACTCTTGTCCGTTTAGAATATAAAGAGTCTGTGGGCGTTACTTGAACACAATTCATTAAATTCGCCTACGTTATTTTATTTAAATCTATCTCTTTGTGCTTCGACAAGTACTGCCTACGTAAAGCCCATTTAACACTTTTGAATGTATGTCCTTATTAAGATGCAGTGATAGGTTAATTTTTCATGAATGTTCAACGTATATGTATAATAAGTCATGTAAGGTGGCATTAGAACTGCCGACACTTGGTTTGACCAGTAACTTCATCACAATAGAGCGTTCTTCGGAGCGGCGTGGTGGATGGAGTATCCTGTACCTCATTAACAAGAACCGTGCACATTCCACTGAGGAGTGTTATATTACAAAGTATTCTAGCGACATATGTGGTGTAACAGTTAAAACACATGACTTGCTATCCAATGTAAATACTTATTACCTAATTGCTATAGAATGTAAATTCTGCATATTTTTTGAACGATTTGGAGCTTTGGAAATGTTTGGTTATTAAATTAAAATATTTCTTTGTGTGTTGTCTAGGAAAATATCCCTCCCATAGCTATAAGGGGTTATGCAAATAAAGGATTTATTTTATTAGTTTAAACAGTTGCATCATGGACATATCACTAGACAAGGCATATAAATTTTACAAAATATATATACTATGAATAGACATACTTAAAATGAATCCTATATAGTATCATACTGTAAATACATTCAACTTTTATAGTAGTTGTAATAGTATGCTGTATAAATGTAAGGTTATTCGCTTTCGTTTGAAAGCGAAACAAAAGCTCAGTGGCAACGGTCCGGTGCGTACTGCCCGCTCCAATTACACATTGTGTAATGTCAGTGCGCGACGAACAACACGTACAACTACCTTGCCAGTCTTACCACATCTCTGACATACTTCACTTGATATCATGTTCGTGTGCTGTTGTTGCGTTTGACCAACTAAATTCGTGCGGTTCCCATTACAAGACTAATATTTGCGCAATTTACTGGGTGCTGCTTGGAGAGCGAGACGATGCCATGGATCATAGTAATACGTTTAACAAGAGGTTTACAGTACAGATAATTAAAATCATTATTTATATTTTGATATGTTTATTTGAGAGGCGATCTTTTTATTTTTTTTCCTCAATGATAAATTTTCTTGAATTTCTTTGTTGTGTGTCAGCGCTCTTGATACAGGGCATTTTAACATGGAAACTGTAGAATTCGTAATTCTTTCTACGTGTATAGTTTTCCTATTGGTTTACCAGCTATATTCTTTTCAGAAGTTCATCTTGCTCCTCGGGTCGGTGTGTGCGGTGAGCGCAATGCCGTCCTACATAGCGGTGCCGGTCGACCAGATAGCGTTCGTGGACCTGACGGAGCTACGGGCGCGGCGGGTCTCTCGGCAGACCCAGACACAGGAGCTCCCGCAGGCTCTGTACGACGACAGCTACCAACCCATCCCCATCCAGCACTCGCCGCTACAAAACTACGAGCAACAGGGTAAGTGTTAAACATTATCATCAACATTTATATATCTACTGCTGGATATAAACCTCTCTCAAGTTAGCTCATAATCAAATTATGCGTATTTGTTGTTAGCGATTGTGTGTATCACTTTTTTGCATGTACATAATTAAATTTTTCGTACAAATACTATTTTATTAAAATTATATCGACAGACTACATGAGTACACCTACCTATTTCTTTTTTTCCCATACAAACTACTCTGACTTGATTTATATACAGTCTTATTGTCCTTGTGTGCTATACAAATATTATATGAATGTCAGCTGATTCACCCCACATTAGGATACCATAAGGCATAAGTCTATGAAAATAAGCAAAAAAAAACTCTAGCTGTTTTTACGTCTGTAAACTATTTTATCTGCGTAATAGCATGAACAGACCTACTTAGTTTACCTGCGAGAACCGATATATGGCGTCTCATTGAAGTTTACCATCTAAAGCGACACCTAAAAAATGTGGATTTTTCCATAGTCAATGTTTCATGAGTTAATATAAGAATTTTGTCTGCTTTCTGCACATTTGATAGTGCAAATTCTACACTTTTCGTTTTTTACCATTTAAAACTAAATTATTTTGTGTAAACCAGTGTGATACATGAGACAAAGCACTGTATACTTCGTCAAAATATAATTTATTTCTTTAATTTTAAATATTAAACATCTGTCATCAACAGACAATACAACGTCTCCTTAAGTCGCATAACTACGGTAAATCTATGCCAATACCAGTTGCACGCTGCATAATTGAATAATTCGTTTTGGGTTATCAGTGACTGTCCCATACAATAATAATAATGTCTTTATTTCCGGTAAAGGTAGGTCAATAATTATGCAATATAACACAGAATTACGTACATTAAAAATTTGGAATAAAAAAATCACTTAAAACGATAAAATACTATTAAAACGGTATACAATAAAACTAAAAATAACAATTGAATCATTGAATGATATACAGCTAAAATGAAATAGTAGGACAGTGGTTATATATTCTGCGCTAGACTGCAGTAGGTTACACCAAATACATGTAATATTTATTAGCCCTATAGCTAATTACTACTACTACAGCTAATTAAGTCAACGACAATATCCCTGCACCAGCGCAGTTAAACAGTGACCACGATTCATGCGACTGGACGGAAATATCCGCGCACAACGCACTCGTATGCGTAGTGAAAATATTTACAGTCCACAATGATTTATTCAAAGCGACAGAATATTTATTGTTTAGAAGTAGAGTTCTTCTATTATATTTAGATTGTCAATAATATGTGATCATATTAGAAATAAACGCCTAAAGTTGTAATGTCAATAAAATTTATTGGAAACGCACAATCATTGAGCAAGTGACAATGAAAGCGTGATGAATCCATACGCGACTCCTCCGGTTATCCATCGACGTTTCACGTACACGTCACTTTCTCCGCTTCACAAAGGACCATACTTTCTAGTTCGAACATGTTTTACATTGAATGCCGTTTGCAAGATAAATCGAAACATTCGGAACACATTTCGAACTTTGGTAAACTAGCGTTCATTGTTGTCTAGCGATATAATCTCGCACGTTACCCAACTGGATAGCGATCCCCTGCATTCGAAGTGGTTATGTAAAACCAGTTTCGAACGGCGACGTGATCGCGATAGTTAAACCACTTTCAATTCACCCGCTTATTTCTACGCCGTAATTATTAACAGTTGACAACGTTATACAACTACTTTTTTCCGCGGCTCAATGTATCAAGTTCGTTCATTGAATGATTAAACACTTCAGTCACTTCTATTTCGAAATACAACATAATTATTTTGATTGAAGTTCATGCTAATTTATTGCGTTATGGTTATTGTAGGCATTTGGTAATGAAGACCAATACTAAGCGAAGTGTCTCATACCGGTTTAAAGCGATAAGTTAAAATTTCATTATAATTATGTGTATTTGTATGAGATATAGCAATGGCATACGAGTTTCGTAACTTGATGTAATGTTCGGAGACTTAAATAGTCGAACTCACACCGTGCGAACTACGCAAATAAGTTTATAATGCAGTTTGCATGACCCAGTAGTCTCATATAGAAGATTGAATTGTAATAGTTCTCACGTTTCGTGCTTCATTGAGACAACATCTTATTATCAGGTCTATTAACTACCCGTATTAACAGGAAAAAGTGGATATATGTAATTCAAAGGCATAAAATATCTTCCATGCCATGTAATTTTATTGTACGTGATTGGCTGTCGAGCAAAGGTCGAGATAGATAATTGTTGGATGTTGGATATCACTAATGGTCTTACCATCATACTTCAATATGCCTCGTGATGCTGGAAAAGATTCCAGGTTACTTATAGTTTATGGCTACTAAAGCCCCCAAGCAATATATCATTCATCAAATGGGACGGTTCTGGGATCTCGTGTGAACGCATTCTCCTGCGCAAAGTCTAGTGGATTCGTTCCAGATGTGTTCCGGACATCCCATCACTTAGCCTTTTTACCGCGAAGCATTGTATAGTTTTGAAAATAAAACTAGAATTTAATTTTTCCCCGTGTTCACAAGTAACTCACTTAATACTCATAAATAATAATAAACTCCGTAACGATTTCAGGCGTGGCCCTGGCCCCTCCATCGCTCCCCGAAGCTCCTGCGCGACTGGTACATTATCAGCAACAGCCTGATACAGCTATAGCCTCCACCCGTGCCCACGCTGCGCAATTAGCTGAAAGACCCCCAGACTTTGGAGAATATGTCGACTTTGGCGCCCACACCGGCGACCACGGCGCTTTCGGATGGTACGCTGACTATCCCGTCAACAAGCAAGAAAACCACTACAGGAAGTAACAATAGACTTAAACAAGAGTATCAACCACATCTGTAATATACGTCAGATAGGTTAATATGACTTTTGTGTCAACGAAATTCGCGCCACTTTCGGCCCGTCGCGTCTTTTTGTAGTAACGTAGACGTTGGTAGTTCTCAGCACAATTTGGGAGTGATCAAAGTAAGCAAAATAAAAAAAAAAACTTCCTTTTATATCCCGCGTAGTGGCGGTGTATCAAATGGTCACTAAATTAACCTATCTAGTGTATTGACTTATATTAAACAGTATTAGTGGTATCAACGCCTCAAATCACTTGCCGATAACAGAGCACAATACAAGGCAGTTTAATATCCAAATATTACCAAAGACAGTATTCGTTTCAAGCGATATTATTAGTGAAATACAAAGCCGACTGAATCACCGCACATTTGTTTAAAACGGTGAATTTTTGTGTTTGCTACACCTACCGCAGCTAAAGTTCCTTGAATTTAAATGTAAGATTTAAGCTATTAAGTATTGATCGAGTACACTGTGATACGCACCATGGTAGATCTAGATTTAGTTACTAGTGTTCATGCTTTTTTATATTTTCTTTACTCATTTCATCTGCTATCATCAATTACGACTTATGCTCCTCAAATATTTTCATATGTAATTATGTGTCTTTCTTGTTCATTTGAAACTGCTTCCACTGCAAAGTAATATGTAAAATCATTTTCTTTCTCTTTCACGCTTTCTATTTCAATCACGCTTGCTTCTATTTTCTGCTTAGTTTCTTAATTTTGTTGTTTGTTTGTTATACTCATTTGTAAATTGTTAATACAAACGATTCTTTGTTTCTTCTAGTTTCATTTCAAGTAACTTACTGGTGTTGGAAATACTTAAGTATTTATACTACTTACATTATAACTCTAAGTACATGTTTTCATTATCTGATCATCTTTTGAGTGTTGCATACTGATCATTAATTTACTCATATTTAAATTATTTACGATCTTCCGTATTACTTTCGTGGTAATTACTCATTTAATTATCAATCAATAACTCAAACTTCCTATTTTCATTGCAATTAATTATGTTCTATCCACATTACGTATGTATTTTAGAATTATATTTTTATTTGTATCTTATTTCCAGTATTTCTTCTTTCTTAAAAATCTCATTACATACAAATTTTTAATTAAATTTTAATAGTTCTACCAGTCTAATAATAAAAAGTTACAGACGTTCTTAGCTTGGCTAACTTAGCTTTAAAATCTCTCTAATTTTCTTTCTCCGTTCTTATTAAAATGCTCGTATTATCTTTTATTATTACGTTAAACAATAAGACTAAGAGTGCCTATATTTTATAGTCTATCTCTATCTCTTTTCTACTTCTTAGTTCACATTCATCACTTCAATTTACTCTTCATGCCATCACTTCTATATACTTTAAACTTTATTTCTCTATTGTTTATTATGTTTCTTCATACCTTGAATCACATAAATTAATTTATGATTTTAATAAATTCTGTATTTAGATTTTGTGTATCCTTAAATACACAAGATATATATAGATACATGATAGACATTTATTCTATACAAATTTCTTTTTCTTTACACGTTTTGCAAATACAATACTTATTTTCAATACTGTATATATTTATTAACTTATCTTGCTTACATTTCGTTTTCACTTTATTTTGTTTATTATTTA
Source organism: Agathymus mariae mariae (assembly GCA_018251895.1). Taxonomy (NCBI): domain Eukaryota; kingdom Metazoa; phylum Arthropoda; class Insecta; order Lepidoptera; family Hesperiidae; genus Agathymus; species Agathymus mariae. The sequence continues at coordinate 3,040 of DWPT01004428.1, read as the reverse complement.
TCTCTTTATTTCTTTTCTCTATCTCTTCCTTTTCTATGCTTTATTGTTTCATATCTTAAAATTGTATCTCTGCATCTTTTTTATTTTTTTATATTAATTTTAATCTTAATCTCTTCAATCTTTTTCCGATCTTTTAGAACTCTTTTCTTTATTCTTCTTTGTAATCTTCTTTTTTATCTTCTATGTAATTAATATTTGCTCTATGTATAAAATTTTTCATCGGTTCATTTCTCCTATATATACTATATATTATTATATATATTAGATATACTATATATACAAAATCGACGATATTTCACAAAAGTATAGACATCATTTTCAAATACATCTGTTCTCTATTTCCTATATTTTATGTCATATATATTCATAAATATACAAAGACACAATCACAGTGTTTCCTTGAGTACCTACCTACTCTTCAAATTATGTCTAATCTCGTGTTGGTTTTCCTTATCATGCTTCTTCATAAACATATATCACAATCACGAAGCTACACAGTTATACACTTTACCTCTTTATTCGATATTCATACCTGCACAGAAACAAAAATCATTACTACGAATTATCTGTTCTATACATCTCAAGGTTTACTGTACTTAAATATTCTGCTCAATTCATTTATAAATGTCCTTCACACTATATTCTATTTCTTACTTGTTTACTTCCGTAATTATTTCTAATTCATAAATAATTCATTTTTCTTCTTTACGGGATCACATTATGATTTACATGCTTATGTATGTACGTTCTACTCCATAACAACTCATGAACATACATCATCACTATCACAAATCTAATTTTTAACCTCCGAACGCATTTTCTTTCCCTTCTTTATTTTATATCTATAATATTTTCTCACAAACATGTAGTTTATTATTACTCCCTTACATTTGACTTGAACTTGGTGCATCTTTTCAATCATCATCAAGTATCATTAGAACATCAGTCACTACACTTTTCTTTCACGCGTTAAAGATCTTGTTTATGTAATCTAATGAAGTTATTTACAAATTTTACACATTCTCCTATAAATAAATTCGGAATACTTCTTTACTGTATGCAGGTCTTAATTGCCTATTTTAGTTTTTCATAACTCTCATCGATGTTATAGAGTTTGTTTATATAGTTTGCTTATATATCTATCACAATGATAATAACTCTGTTGCATACATTTCAGGTTGTATATTTATTCTGTATATCTTTTTTCACGTCTTAAAAATTCATCAATAATTGAAAGCCAAAATAATAATTCAAATTCATTTTCTTATTTGTCTTATCTGTTCATATCATACCTATATGCTATCCAGTGCATAGACCATATTTCTTGTCTGTTTTCTGCTTATGTATTTACCAGCTTTTTACTCGTATGTTAAATGAACCATAATCGCAGTCTCACGCAGCATAAACATTAGCAACCGTCAAATTTTATTACTTAATACGTAGTCAATTTTTATGTTCATGTCTACTCTGATAAATGCACTACCAAAATGATACTCGATACCTTTTTTTTTCCTAATATCCGCTCATTTATTCTTTCTCATGTACGTTCATCTTATCACGATACTTTGAATCTTAAACTCTTGTCAAATTATTCTATTCCCATTTTCTGTTTTCAAACTTCTGTCACATTTCTCATAATACCTATGCTTCGTACTACCTTTAACTAATTTATTTTTCATTGTTACATTGTACTTTAAAATACCTCAAATCTCTTACATTTGCTTAAAATCTTGTATACTTTTTCTGTACTCGACTTCTTTACATTTCATACTTTCGTAAATATGTAACAATATTTCCACGTAGGCACGATCTTCCTCTTCTACGTGTTTCAAATGATGTTTATATATTGTGAAATAGTTTTTTATTATTATATCAATTCTTTTATTTACCACACTCTCAGTATTTATCTTATACCTAATTTAAACACAGATCTAAACTTTCTTCTATTCTATCCTCTTTATAAAGTTCATTAAATTCAAATCCATTTATCTTGTATTTTTATATCTTATTTTTCATTTCTGTACTCTATTCTGTACTCCTATCTCTACATAATTTTTATACTTGACTTTACTTACCTGCATATTATTTAAAATTTTCTTTACCACATCTCTATTTTCCTTCTTATAATTATTACATTAACTTTGAACATTGTCTTTTCTTAAATCGCTTTTTCTTATCTACGCATAATATTCATTACTATCACAAGTTTAAATCTTGTTTGCCTGCACTTAACATCGCTTTATTACAAAATTGTTTGCTCCTATATATCCTTTATAATGATAATGGCTCTGTTGCATACGTTTCAGGTTGTATATTTATTTTGTATATCATTTTTAATTTTCATCAATAGTTGAAAGCACAAAAATAAATTTCAAAGACATTTTCTTACTTTCTAATCTATTCATATTCTTATTTTCTGATCTATTAATTTGTCTTATCTATTCATATCATACCTAAATATAAGTCTTAACATATTACTATAGTCTTAACATATTATTGCATGATCATCAATCCATAACAATTTTTTGTTCCTATATTCATTTTAAATCTAATTTACCTATACTTGACATGTTTACATTTTTCATACCTACACTTAGATTACATTCAGGACAATCATTTCGAAGTTATTTTCTATTCTATATTCTTCTTTTTAGAGATTATATTCTAAATTCTTCTTCTATAGCCACTTTTTAAAATTTATCACATGCACGATACTTCTATTCCTATTACCTATGATTTAGTAAAATTATTTTTCTTTCTGAGATTGATTAGAATACGACACTTCAAAATTCTTATATATGCATACTTATACATCTTGTTAGCCTCTTCGATATTTGATATATTATTACTCTTCAATCTTCCTGTTTCTCACTTCACTACAGATTATTTATTCTTTCTCTTTATTGTTTCATGCCTTCTCTTAATGCAATATCTATCATATTTATTACGGTCAAGCATACGCTCTTAATCCTGTCTATACATTCTAAACTTTTATTTTCTCCTAACTATTAATTTACTTCTATCAATTCAATTTATATAC
>DWPT01004427.1:0-13252 GCA_018251895.1 Agathymus mariae mariae | reverse complement strand
GTTAGCAAAACTATGTCTTATTATTTGAATGGTAAAGAGTTTATATTTAAATACATTTTTGACTTATTATTAATACTGTTACTAACATAAAAGAGATAACGCACTACACACTTAGTACCTATAAGGAAGCTGATGCACAATAAGGATTGTAAATTTAATGTCACTTTGTTTGACAAAATACTATGCTCACGATTATGTTAATTTACTATCGGTAGTATGACATCATCGTAGGAGACCGTGGCCAGGCGCGGTGTAAGTAAATTTATGAACGAACACCCGCCTGTCTGTTCTCTGCAAGACTGTCCTCAAATATAGTCTGCAGAATTCACTGATCCAATCGTTTGAACCTTAGGATAAGTAACATAAATTCGTCGCTGTATTAATATAATTACGATATTTTAACGCAGGTGTGGTTTCTTATTAAGTGGAAAAAATAGCACTCTATTTTCAGTGATACTCAAACGAGAAGAGATCAAATTTAAAATTATCGATGCGTTTTAAATTTCGAACCATTCGTGTCGTTACTGAACCTTATATTTTAACCCAACATTACTTGTTTAGCAACAGTATTTAACAACAAGCGTTGACATATATAAACGAGTGTAAGATACAAACAACCAGATAATACAAATCAATAAAATTTATAATACATTGTAAAATAAGTGTATTCAATTAAAAACAACGAAAGATCCAATGTAATGAAGATGGCCTAAAATTACATGAAAGGTATTGGTCACATCACATTATTTATGATGTCAATGGTAACATGTTGCGTGAATCAAGGTCTGCCACTAATTAGGTATAAATATAATGTGATTTTTCCACAAATTGAACATGAATGGAATTCATTTTGCGTAAAAGGATTATTACATGGAATTGTAACGGTCACGTACTTACTATTGAACCGTACATAACGATGATTAACCGTGTCAACTGTTTTCTAAGAATCATTGCAAGCTTACATTGAAATAAAACTAACAGCCTTCTTTTCATTGCAGAAAATTTACGCCTTACGTTTACAAATAGCACCTACACTCACGACAATTATTACTCATCTTTATTAAGACTTTTTTCCTTCCCTTTCTGTTTGCAGAACAAAAGTGCAACCGTTACCAGCAATAAGCAGGTCCGCAGCTTCTTTTTGGCTGTGTTAGTTAAACATTAGCGTTGTCTACATCGATGACCTTACAAACAAGTGGCTTGTCCGTTCATTTGAGGACTATTGACATAAAAAATACTGTAAGAAAATGCTATTAGATTTATACAGCGTAATCAAAGTACCCACATCCCCAAACGTGTGTTATAGTCGGTCTCGAATCGACACATTTTGTATTTATAAAACAATCGCCGTAGTTTACAATCCCTGCCTGAGTATTTCTGGTTAGCGTTTAAACGGCGCGTGCCGAAACATTGCTTTGGAAACAGTTATTTTGGTATGAGATTAAACAGAATTGCAACTCACTTTAATAGTGGCACTAATGAAATAATTTCGTTCAAAATCCATTTAGAAATAGTACAAAAAAGTCGAAGTTTTTCTTTGACAATTCCTACAATGCGTTGCAATCGATTAGCGGCTCGCCAAGGTATACGGATCATAATTCAGGTGCCCAGGAACGTACTTCAGCGTATTTAGGGTTTGTGGCCTCGATTAGTCCACGTAAAAACCAGGATCGATGAAGCTGCAACAAAAATTTAAAGGTGCGGAAAGACAAGTAAATGTAGTCACACATCCATGCAATCACTCATCGCGCTAATTCCTTTGTAGCACAAACTTTGTCTATTCTTTGAATACTTCAGCAACAAGAAATAATAATTTTAATATAGCTACGGTTATTTGTAAATTATTTCAGGGCAACACGAACCAATATCAATAAATCATACATCAAGTCATCACCAACTTTGAAACTAGAGATCCACCATTGTAGAAGACTGATAACAAGATACTTTTTTCATCCTAACATTAAAAAAAAATTGAGCCTACAAAACAAAAAAGTACCTACTAACTAAAGTGGATAAAAAGGTTATTCGTGTTCGATACGAAATTAATGTGATTCACAAGACACTGGGTAGCATGTTATTCCCGATGAGTAAAGCAAGATAAGTTGTGGCTGTACTGTGCCGTGCACAACGAAAAGTGAGTCACGCTCACGATTTTGAATCCGAGTTGTTATAAGTTTTGCGAAACTACTACATAAGCAATGTTAATGCAACAGGATATAAACTAGTAATTAACAATCAGATTTAGTGACAAAAACTCACACAATGGTTCTGTGTTGTTACCTACTATTTTATTGACCATATTATTTTTAGTTGATACAAAAGTACGCGGGAATTAATTATTTCTGATTTTAAGTTGTTAACAATCTCAAAAAGAAGATTTAAAATTTTGTGTTGTTTATCACGTTCATCATAAATCGATATCTACAAAATGTCATAAAATGACCCTAACATTTCACCCCATGACTCTTCAGGGGTGTAGAGCTAAACTTCGAAAGTAGGGTGAACAACTACAAAACTAAATTAAATTAAAAGAAAATATTATTAAATTTCTTCAATTATCTTATTATTATGTTCGGTAGTAATTTTAGTAAAAACATTTATTTGCAGTGAATGCTTTATTATTTTTGAGATCCCAAAAACACACAAACACAGTGCATAATACATTTTTTTTAGAGTTTTGTAATAAAGATAAAAAAAAATAAAAAAAAATAAAATAGATTCTTAAATAACTTAACAATAACTTATCTCTAAGCTCTTACGTAAAGAGTACATAATAATAAAATTATCATAGACAACATAATGGCACTTGAAGCATCGGTTTCATTCTTACACTTAAGTTCATGTTAAATAATTAGGCACACCAAACGTGCAGTCGTGCTGGAATATAAAATATTTTTTTTTGTATTTCTTCATTTGAACTGTGCAAGTGACCAAAAATAATAATAATAATAATTACTTATACCAAACACAATCCCTCACGATAGCCGAGTCATCGTCGTTGATCCGAAAAGGTCCATTTAAATACTAGAGCTCTCACGATCAACATCTGCACATTCAACAAGGGGCACTCACAAATCCTTCTTCCGCAAAGGGAAAGCTATATAGATTTAAGAATGACGACTTCCTCCTCTTGAACGTACATGTGTTGTTCGGGCGCCACATATGACACGTAGGATCGGTCAAGTTGCAGCGATGGTGGAGATGACGGCCCCGGGGAGGTGCGCGGAGAGGGCGCGCGGGGCCCGGGGGCTAGCTAGCCGCGCACGTTCACCGTGGTGCAGCCGAAGATCTCGTCAACCTGCCGCGACGAAAACGTCACGACAATGCGCCGCTCGCCGTGGCGTCGGGGCACAAACTTGTCCTGGTAGTTCACGAATTCGCCGGGCTTGACGTCGCGGAAACGGATCTGAAATACCAATGGGTCAAGTCAGAACAGCTCTACCTGGTAACCGTACTGTATCTCCAACAGCTAGCACGTGTTCTACCTGTCGCGGCCGCTGTACACCGGGTCCTTCGAAAGTGAAGTAGCAATCGGTTAAGTGAACGTTCAGTGGGTTCTGGAAGCTGAATGTCACCGCGCATTCCTGCCCCACGCACGGCTGACTACGCACCTGGGAATGATCAATGTTTAAGCACGTAACATAATAATAATGAATAATTGAATAACCGAATCAAAACACATGTCAAATCAGGTAAAAAATTGAATAGGTATACCTGAACTTGCATCCTCGGTTTGTGAAGAGGGAAATCATCCTCATCGGACCATGCCTGGCGGGTCTGTTTGACGTATGCCATTGCGTGCACCTTGACCATGGAGTGGTCAACGAGCTTATCCATGTATTCTTGAGGAGTGACGTGAAGTTTGAGAACTTCACGCTGGCCAGCACGCACAATGAACTCGCCCTGGGCCCTTCGCAACCGGGAGGCGATCGCGCCGGTGTAGTAGCAAGAAGATGCCGTGAGTACGCACCAAATCGTACGATCTTCATGAGATTTATTCTGGATGTTCATCGTGCAGTCGAAAGGTTGCCCATAGGGTACGATGTCGATATCCATCAAATCGAAGTACACGTCTTCAAAATTGCGGTCAGGATATTCATAATATTGCTGAAGACGCTGGAAGCCGCGGCATGAAGCAATAACTGCAAGTCGCTCAGGAGAGGTACTGTCCACGGTTTTGTATTCGTGGGTTATTTCGAGCATGTCGCTTTCGCCTTCGTCATCATCACGGTTCGGATTCTTTGTAAGGATCTTGCGGCCTACCCTGTGAAACGATAAATAATACTTAGTTTAGGTTCCGAACAATCCTTTGATTAAAACATTACTTAAATATTAGAAATTCGTTTATTTGACTAAATTAATGAGCTCTTACTGATACTGATTCGAGGCCATTCTAATGAAGCCCCATTCCGAATTTTCTTCCTCTTGGAAGTGGCAAAGCTCGGCATTGAGCTGACAGTACATGAAAGGCGTGTCGTACTGGAATCCGACTTCACCGCGACGTACAGCCTCAACACTGGCAGGACCGCAATGATATACCGCCTCGGATTCTTCTTGCGGGGTAGCATCAATGATTTGCCAGCCGCTATACCCTATCAATCATAAAAACATTAATTATCTTTCAATATTGTCCTGTAATTGAAAATATAAATAAAGATGTATGGGTAGATGTATAATAGAGGTATTCAAACCTTGCGGTAAGTCAGGGCGTTGCATCCATACATCGTTCCATACATGGAAGTTCCAGCAAGAATCATAGCAATCCTCATCAGGACCGTTGGGTACCTCGTTTCCATCTCTGTCGAAATATTTGTCGACTGTGAATGTTCGATTCGTGTCATGCGCCGAGACGTAATTCGTTACGGATCGGCACGGAATACCTGAAGGAATACATGGGTCAAGTGCATTAAAGGATAATAATTAAATTAATAAATATAAATAATGTATCTAAATTTTATAAATACCGAGCGCTCTACAAATAGTGACAACCAAGCCAGAGAACACCCAGCATTGGCCGTATTCTACAGGGCGACCACCATCCGTGAGGTAACGCTCCAGAATAGCTACCGATCCCGTCCATGCATGTGGTGCAACGCCATCCTTGTATTCGCCGTCATAGCGCCCGACCATAAGACCATCATCGTCATGATTTGCATTAATCTGGAACAATAATCATTTTGCCCGACCGTTTGAACTCATATCAAAATTATTCGACTCCATAGTCCAGTTAGTAGTGACCCTGCCTGCCGAGCGAATGAGTCCCGAGTTCGATTCCAGGCCGGGGCAGACATTTATGTGACAGATAAATGTTTGTTCTCGGGTCATGGGTGTTTGTAATGGCATCCTTGCATACGTCCATGCCACCCGCAACACTGGGAAACCTAGTGCGGGAGTGTCAGTATGTAAAACCTTTATTTATTATTTATTTTTCATAAACTTACCATAGATGAAATGGCTCTGCACACGCGAATAGGATTACCTCGCTCGGAATGTTCAAGACCACTACGTTCTAATAAGTACATACACGCTGGCAGTACAACATCATCGAACTGTCCATATATCCATTTGCGGCCTTTGGGCTGACGCCAGGTCCCGCAGAAGATCTTGCCTTGTTCGTTGAGGACGTATTCCTTTCGTGAAGATTCATTATCCATGTAAACAGAATCCTCGCGACACCACGGGTTGAAAAGAATGTAGATATCCTCATCACACTTGTAGTCATGGCGGTTATCGCGCTGGCCAAAACGGTTCGTTTGAACCCAGCAGTTCCATATACCAACTGGGGCAGTAGCAGGAACATGTACTTGGAATGTGATGGTGTTTCCGTCTTGGCGCTGAATACTAATATCCCATCTGTCCATCTCATGAGCAAGGGTAGCAAGGTTTTGCATTGACCCATGACGCGAGCCGTGACGGGATCCGTAGCCGCGTCCAAATGTGGAATGCTGCGTAGTTGCGCCATATCGATCGATGATAGGTCGGTCCATTGTGCCATGAGGACTGAGAGGGCTATGTTGCAAGGGCAGTGGTTCATTGCTGAATGAGCTACGACGAACTCCATAAGTCGTAGTTTCTCTCATGCCGCTCATGGGTCCCATGGTAGTCATCGTTCCCATCGTTCCCATGGTTCCCATCGCACCCATTGTAGCCATACCAGTGCTGGTGTCCTGGATGCGAGACATGCCCATACCCATCCCCATACCCATCATGTCACGGGAATGCTGGAAGACACCTTGCTGCGTACTCCAATTGACTGGTAGAACTACGCGAGTGCCCTTAGTTACGCTGGGCTTAGGACCTAAGGGAAATAAATAGAGTTAATTATAATATTAATTTAATTTAATGCTTTCCAGTAATCATATAAAAATCTATCGCATTATATCCAAATTTTTATATAGCACAACTTACCAAAACAAAAGACGATACGGATCATATCTTGTTGCTTATCGTAGGTCCTATCGAAGCGCACAGCAAAGAAGAAATTCTGGCCACGTCGCAACACCGGATTAGGAAGAATATTATCGTTCACCAGATCATATTGTTCAGTATGATGATCCTTGGAATTATCTCGTGAATAAAATTCAGTAAGTTCTACCTTCAAGGGTTGTTGCGAGTAGTAACTTTGTGGAATCATTTCCATTGTATCCTGACGGCGGCGCCGCTCGTTTTGGTCAGCTAGCTTACAAATCAAATTATGGGTGTATTGAGTATTGGGGCTGTTTCTCATGGAATGCTTCATACGATGTAGAGATCCGGTGCTGTGCGAGCGTCCAGGACGGTGCTGGGCGGTGGGACCCGCTCGCTGCATGGGCCAACGCCGAGTTTGTCCCGGACGATGGCAGAAGCTGGAAATGTTGTAGTACGCGGAAAGTCCAGGTACATAATTGGATGGCATTCCGCCAATCGTCATTTGCTGTTCTCTCATGCAGCTCAGAGTACTCATTCCTGAAGTCAATCCGGTAATTCCACCAAGACCCATACCAGTCATGCTGGAAGTCATGCTCGATGACATTCTGTCCATGCTGGATCTTCGGACCATAGACATCTTGACGTTGATTACGTGAATAAATTATTTAAATTTCTAGTCCCTTTAGAGGACTGGACTTCGCTCCGGGATAAAACCAGAGCGAATGATGACTTCGGTTAGGGAAAGGACCTTTTTATACGGTTGGAGAGATCATTCACCGCTAGGGTATCACTTGTCAACAGGGCTACTGGAGTTGTTTGTTTCGGGCGACGCTATTGTTCGTAATCACTGACCAGTAGTTGAGGCAAAGGACGGAGACGAATGCAGCCTAGAACATTGGTACTGTGAGGTTATTATAATTGTAGAGTTATAAACAGTTTAATGTATAGAGAATGACGAATTTGTTCTTTAAGTTCAAGTTTTAACTTGTTTATTGCATGAAATAATAGTAGTTACAACTACCCTACTACTTATCTAATATATAAACGATAAACTGTTTTTATGAAATAAAAGTAGAAAACTTACACGGGACAAGAACATGGTGTAAAGCTTATTCTTATTTGTAGCCTGTCTTATTAAATAGGTAATTTATGGCTTGGTACTCTAAGAAGAACGCCTACAACTTGAATGTAATGTAGATATTTATATTGTTTTTGCAACTGTTTATAAATAATCACAATTACACATTCACACCTTGCCGAGATAAATAGAAGATAGTTTGTTTATTGACACAATTATTGTAAGACGTATATATCTAACAAAAATACATGCCTGCAATACAGGGCCTATAAAATAGAATATTATTATCAACGCAATTTATCACTTGCAAGTCGTAGTAAATCGTAAGTCAATGATTAATTAAAAGATACGTATCTGTAATTTTAATTAACTATCTCTTTAGTGCAAGAAAATGTAAGTTTCCTTAGGTCATTAGCCCTTAGCGTTATTTCATCAAAATTATATTCTCAAAGATGTTACGTCTACTATCGTTAGCATGTAAATGGCCACTAAGAACCTCATTAATTTTCCAACCGATAAAGTAGTCCTAGTAATATTATAAAGTGAGAGTGCGATTTTTGTGATTATTTATATGCAAAAAGTAATCTCTCGATCCACGGCATCTATTAGAAAAAAAATCGTTTACCATTTGAAAGGTACATTATTTCGGATTGTCATATGCTTTATATCAAGTGTATATATATATAATATCGAATCGTCGAAGCCGATCGATATCGGGACGGGCCACTGGTCTATTATAAAACTGAACACATAACGCATTTGAGATATTTCATAATAACTTATTCCATAAAAAATGTACACTAATAAACTAAACGGTCTTAAATCTGTACAGTGTAAAAAATTTAGGTAAACTTTTAATTCGTGTAAGTTGAATTTATTATTGAATTAGAGATCCTATTTTTTTGTGTTTGTCTATATGTGTGTAACCGCATCACGTAGTAACTCCTGAACAAATTTAAATCACATTTAGCGTATTGTCATTTGTGTACTTACATTAAGGGTCAATATCCAGGACATGGATTTTTTCTCTCGGGTTAAAAAATAAAAGATATTAAATCAGCATTCTTTTACTTTGCAACAACTCGCAAACACAATGTATGATAGTATATACTTCTATACATGCGTGTATACTTCTATACGAGGGAGGGAAGTTTTATACTTGTATAAAAGTATATACTACCTTACATTGTAATTGCGGGTTGTTGCAAAGTAAATGAATACTAATTTATTAACAATGAATTTCTGCAAAGTAACGCCTAATACTATCAACTATATAAAAGCGAGCTCAAAGATCTACTCCAAAAGTAGTAAAAAATGATTTTAAATTTTGATTACAATAAATTTATATATTTTTAATTCACAGAAAATCAATTCCTAGAACATTTAAATAGGGTTAACATAATATATACTAAATGTTTGTTATAAGAGGATAAAGCTTAAAGGATAAAGGTTTCGAAAGCGAATGAAAGCGGTTTATAGGTCATATAATAGAGCAGTGGACACGTACTAAAAACAAATTTGACTGGATACAGCATGGAGTCAAGTCATTGTCCAAAATTTTGCGATATAGTCATGATTTTTGATATTAAAATAGTATCTATACACGATAATACGAGATAAAAAAATTGACACCGAGTTTGCAGTATGTACTGATTGCAAGGTACTTGATATGAGAAGTAGTTAGGTAACTTTATCTAATTCCACCGAGCCTGCTATTATGTGTCGAACAAAACATGGTAATTGACACCTCTACCGTTAATGCAGAGCCGTAGAGCAGTCGTGGCACGACTCGGGGGGATTTAATGTTTTGTATCTTGCAACCATATTATTACATTTAAAATTTACATTCTTTATAGAATAGCATATAAATTGCATTATTAGATTATATAATATGAAATTTACAAAAAAAAAATAATTACAAACTTGTAGCTTCAATTTAATACGCCTAGTAACACCAGTTGCTTGGCAACGGCATGTCGAGTAAACAATCATTTTTTGCTTACATTTTGTGACATCACAAGATAAATCGGTGTTATGTCATTGAAAGAAAAATTAACGGAAGAAAGAAAAAGTTACATATTAAATCCCACATGGGTTTATACAAGTTGTTTAGTTGTAATGTCGAAGTACAATATAGAGGATGTCTGCTCTCGAAAGCTATGTTGTTTACAATGATGACTACGCTGCTTAATGTAATTCTCCCATTTATCGTGGCCTACAGAAGTCGAGGTTTTAATCTCTTACTGATTTATTATCTATTTACCTAAACGAGTTTTATTGTAGTGGACTTCGTCCATCTTTGCGTTCATGACAACATCGCTTAGTCGTGATTTACTCCGCTGAACAAGGAGGCAATGATTATATTGGACATAACTGGGCACTGTAGCTATGAGCTTAATCCGACGATACTTTTGTATTGTGTTCAATGAAATTGTAAAATGTTTTAAATTCCTTCGGTTGCAATACTGGTTCGGTTGCAATAATCTTTAAAATGAAATTACGATTTCCTTCTTTTCGTCTGTACTTAGCGTTGCAATGTTCGTGGATGTCAATTAACACTTACCATCACATGAATTAAGTCCGTGTTTACTTCCAATTTCCAACAATTTCCTTTTATGTTCTGTTATTTTTCAGGCTTTTGGCTCAAGTCAAACTATTTCTATGAACAGCCAACAGTATATTCAACATTTAACTATTTACTGGTAGCAGAAACTGATGATCCTAGCATCGTCATCGTGTGTGGAGACGCTCAAGCATTGAAAAAGGAAGCTTTAGCTGATGAAGAGTACTGCGCGGAAATACAGGTACGACCATATTGGTTACATAAATGAAATTTGCTATATTACTGCTAGCTGTTAGTGTTACGTATGTGTACGACAACATGAATAATTGTGTTTTCATTCATTCATTAAACCAAAATCTACTAAGCTACATTTAAATGATGATGAAAAGAGCTGATTTTCGACCATTCTAGCTTATTTTTAAGATTAACAATGTGTTTTATTTTTAACAGAAATATTTATTTCAGTGAGTAGTACTGTGGTTTCATCATTTACTTATATTTATAGTACTGTTATCTAGGCATCTAATTACGTAAATTACTTTGGGATTTATTGAAACTTTTTGCAATACATAGAATATTCTATTTATACTCGTCCATATATGGCTTGGTTGGGGATTCGATTCATTAGATAAATATATAATTTGCAAAACTGTCGTGCAAATCTCGTAAGATCTAAGTTAATCATTCAAAGTAACAAAGAACGAATGATCTGTGATGCAAATTTTGTCACGTTGAAGATGACTAGCGAACCCAAACACTACGTGAACAGTTTTTGTGCTTAAAGGACAAAATAAATAGTTGGATCCTTCAAATGCTTTACTTATTAAAACAGATTCAAGAACACGATTACAACGGCGACGCTAAGAACGACCGAATTGATTTTAAGTTTCATTTGAATCTACCACCGGAAAGAACAGTTACGTCTATTTATCTGCTATTAGAATTGGATTATCAAATTTGGGTAAGTACCATCTTGAATCAGCACTTGAATTCTTTCGTATTTAACAGTAAATTGAAAATGCTTTCTTCATGTCATCAAAAAGCAAACGGGTCACTCGATGTTAAAGAGTGAACGTTGCCCATGCAAGTCCGTAACACCAATGGCGTCATTAACACTTTGCCGGCCTATATGGTAACGGCAGACCTATTTTATATTGATTTATAAAATAAAAATTAACCGATTTTGCTAACAATTTTTAATATCATATATGTATTATGAATAAAATTAACGGGGCGAACCCTATAAGATCATAGTATTTCTTTATTTTAATATAGATATGATTTTTTGGTCAATATAGATATATTTTATTGGTATTTTCTGTCTGTCTGTCTAAACATGTATTATAATTTAACTACCAAACAGATTCAAATAGTTTTTGGCATATTTGTAATTTACATTATAGGTCAACATATAGGATACTTTTCATCTACGAGAAATGGGTTTATTTGTGCGACATTTTCCAAAACGAAAAGAGAGCGGGTTATTTGTCTACTTATTAACCCTATAGGAACAAAATTTCAAAAACTACAGGAACACATGTATTTATTTATTTCAAACTAAAGACTAAAAAAATAACATTAATAAATCTAAAAATTACGACTTAGTACGGAAAACATACCTTAATTCACGCAAATGTTAATCGTCTAATAAAGGCCGCCTTTATATGTTCAATTTAAATACTATAATAAAAAAATATTTCATTTTATTCCAGTCTACATGTCCCCTGCAAATGAAAACTTTGGTGGTTACAAATAAAGAATTTGCGCTGCCGCCTTCGTCTTATCAATATTACGGAGATGTTAAACTGTATCAAACTAAACACTTACCATGTCAACGCAATATCATTAATACCAAATATAACAACTCCATTTTTGGGTACGAAGATGATCACAGTGATGAAAATGTGGTGGACTTTATCATGAAACATTTTCTGCAGAGAGAGGGTATGTAGAAAATTCACAAAATGATCTAAAACATATTTACATATCTGTTGTTGCTACACAAATATTACTTTCTCATAAACTTCGAATCGACAACTTAAAAGTATTTTGAATTGCATTGTTTCAGTTAAAACAGAACTTAAAACTTCTTATTGGAGAGCTTCAATCGGACACACGGGATCTCTATCAGTTAATGTATATCTAGAAATTCCTGAAGCAAAAGTAACCTATGTGCCAAGTCTATTACAGGAGCTCAAATGGGCATGGCCCCAATACCTCTCACTTGCAGTCATTTTCTATTGGTTCTTTCAAAGAATTCAAAGATTTGTATTCAATCACCGCCTGTTTATGGCTTGGGAAGTAGTTCCTTGGAAAAAGAATTAAACAAATCCAAATAAAAGTGTATAGAATTTAAGAACAAAAGCATTGTGTACCTACTGACAATTCAATTTCATATCCAACAATAATGAAAATGGATGGTAGGTATAATTGTTTATTGTACGGAGTTTTATTCCTCAAGAGCGCGATTCATTTTTCGTGATCTTAATCTCTTTATATCTATATATAAATATATATAGTAGAAACATAAAACATAAAAAAAATATTGCTCCAAAAGTACCCACTTTTGACCATGTTGCGAGTTGTCATCATTCTACAAATAGATTTGATAAATTAAACATGGAATTGCATAATCAGAATATTAAGAGTTTCGTTAACTTGATGTTATGTATAATGAGAGTAACCACAGATATGATGGTTGCTAAGGATTTATAAATAGAATATCAAAATGAACTTAATTTGTCGTGAAAATCATGCATTTTAACTGTAACGAGTGCTTAATATTTTGTTGTTTGCTGTGTTTGTGTTATTTGCTTCCACATTTCGACCCAATTAAATGGATCATGGCTACGGACGAAGCTGCGGTGGTGGGGTAAAACTCATAACAGCTGACATTTGACAAACACTAATAACAGAAGAATTTGTCAACCGGGTTGATCAACCAATCCTGATTGATCAATCAACCTGGTTTCATTTTGCGTGGAACCCACTGGTTAGTTTGTGTCAGATGAAAATAATGTCAAGTTCAATTTGGAAGATTTTGTTAGTGTTGTATGTCGATTCGGTACCAAAACACCTAAAACAGTGTAATTTTTTTTATGATAATAGCCGACAAACGAGCAGACTAGCCACCTGATGGTAAATGGTCATCGTCGCCCATGGACATCAGCAAGACCAAAGGTATCACTGATGCGTTGTCGGCC
>DWPT01004426.1:0-13252 GCA_018251895.1 Agathymus mariae mariae | reverse complement strand
CATCCATAAACACCAAAATTATCAATGACGCATTAATATGGGAGAGGGCCGCTTATTATCATCATCTAAAATCTTTCATTTTTATATTTAACTATAAATTATTTTGAAATGAAAAATGATAACAATGAAAAGAGCGAGATAAGGATAGCGTCAGTCTCGTAACAAATACGATTACATACAATATCTTGGTGGGTCAGTTATCTTTAGGGTTTAAATTACTAATTATTCACCTCGCAGTTCTTTTTGATGACCTCAGTTATAAGTTTGCTGAAGTTTTCATTATCCGTAGAATCAACGAGCTTGTCGGAATACACTCGTGTTGCTTCGTGCATCCACAGCCTGATCAATTCAGATTGCTGCTTTATTGCGTCTCCCGTAGTAAATAAAATTCCCTAGAGAATATGAAAAGTATATTAAAATTATAATTTTTTATATTTTGTTAATCATCAATAACTCAACAAACGCCATTCTTACTCTAAATACATCGATTAAATATATTGGATTCATTAAAATGTTTACTTACTTGGAATATATTGGACAAATCTCGAAGATTGAATATATAATGGAACTTGATAGCAGTAGGCAAAAATGAAGACGCAAGCTTGTTGTGAAGAGCAAGAGCTGCGTTGACTAAAGTTTCTGCATACCGTTGTACAACTATGCCAAATTTATTTAAGGGATTCCCCAAGTGTTGGGTAAGGATTTGTTTATAAATATGGAAGCATGCATCCAAGGCAGGAAAGCTAAAATTTAATATACTCATAAATATAATGTAAATAATTAATATTTTTTTACATTTGGAGTCAGAAATATGCTATGACAATTACTACACAGAAATCCT
This sequence comes from Agathymus mariae mariae, assembly GCA_018251895.1. NCBI lineage: Eukaryota > Metazoa > Arthropoda > Insecta > Lepidoptera > Hesperiidae > Agathymus > Agathymus mariae. The sequence goes on along the minus strand of DWPT01004426.1, from coordinate 12,411 downwards.
TACCCACCTAACTGCGTAAGTACAGAAGTGTCTCTGTAACCTAGGGTCGATTGTAAAGGATCCTGCCGTGGGATTCATTGAAGATACAAACATGCAATTTGATATATCCTTCAATGATAACTTTTGTCTATCATACCTAAAAGACAAACTCTGTGATTATTAAAACATTTTAAAAAGGCTACAAAATATATGGATTGGTTTTTTATTACCAATGCTTGTAATCCATAAACTGCCGGATCAGAGTGTGTGGCTGGACAGTAAAGTACACATCTACTTCGGGCATGTTGAGATCGTCCACAAAATAAATCATAAATTTACTGCCTGGTGGCCCAAAATTTCGGCCAGACTTCTTTTCTAGAGGCTTTTCCAATACTTTTTGCAACATCTCTGTAAAATTTAAAACCCTTTAAAAACTTAATTTTTTTTAATAGTAAAAATATTGCATTTTAAAATCCTTTTAAACTTACCCGACGTTGTATAAAAATTTAGTGGCGCATTCGTGATAGCAAATGAATCTGATAATGAGTTCAGTTTGGCTGCGACACTAACAGTCTTGCCGCTGCCAGCACTACCCACTAACATTACAGGTTTCTGTTTAGCGATCAAGAGATCCATGAAAAATCTGATTCGCGTCGTTTCCGACGTCGATACGAGGCAAGACTGAGAAATTAAAACCATTGTTTACAATTTTTGTTAATGACTTGTAATTAATCTCATGATTTTGGTAAAAACTTGGGCAATCCATAGTAATTTTTTGAGTTACCTGTAATGGCAAGTCAGGATCCAGCTCAAAAGCCTCGACCCTTTCAGCCCAGGGTAAACACTTCTTTGTCTCCGGATCGATAAAGAAGCTGAACACGTTCCCAGTGGATGGAAATTTGATCTGTTTAAACTCATTGCAGAACCATTTGCTGAATTCGTTTCTCCAATCAACTAGTTGATCTTGGAACAGTCCTGACCCGAAGCCCCAAATTACAGAAAACACGAAATACATTTCGTACCTACAATAAATATAATGATAAATGGTTATTAACACACTATTTGCATATTTGATCAAATCAACTAGTTACTCCACACGGAAGAGGCAAACTCACTGGAGGAAATTTCTCATATATATTGAAACCACATTATAATTATAAGGATTCCTTTCAAATCTAAATTAACAACTCTGGTACTCTTGTTGTATTTTACAGTTACGACTACTTATCACAACAATTGACGAATAGTGTTAGTTGTCAAATTTTATTTATTTTTTCTTCTTACTTACCATTCTTTTGGACAATCAGTGGGTAGTAAACTTTTATTCAGGAAACATTCAAGCAAATAGCAAGTGAGCTGAATTTGCTGCAATTCTGTTAGTGGTGTGATGCGTTTGTACTTCTTACAAGACTCTAATAACGGAGGAATGTACTTGTCGAATAAAACTGTTAGCATTGCTTTTTCCGACTCGTCATCGCGTGTTGTATCTATCCACGATGCTACAAATCTGTGAACATAGCAAAATTATTATAAAGTATATTATTTATTTCACCAGACAAATATTATCAATCTTTTATAAACTCACGGATTCCAGCCTAAATCCTGAGGGTTAATATACAAAATACCAGCTCGCGATACAGTAGCTGGCGTAGCTGTACGTAAGTTTGCGATCTCAAAAAGCAATCGCATAGATTTTGTTAAGGCTATACGTTCATTGCTGGCTAACGTTAAGACCTACAAAAAAGGGATATATATATTTTTTTGAATATTACCATTTATTACGGATATAACTTGTAATAAATTCACATGAACTGGTACCTTATTATCGTCCATCAAAGTATTTAGACTCTCAATCCACATAGGATCAATATCTCCATCTAGCACAATCCATTTAGGGCCATCTCCCGGCATATTTGCCATATCTCTCATAATTGTAGAAAACAGACCATCTTTCCATTCTCTTGTAGCAGGATTAATGATACCAAACAATTCATCATTTGTCACTGCTTTGGGATCCAGATCGTTGTAAAATGGCTTCATCTTTAGCATATGATATGTTTTATTTAAACATTGCCACACCATCGATTTCCCGGTTCCCGCGAAGCCATCTATGAATACTGAATGCCTGACAGCAAACAGTTCGACCAATTGGACCATCTATAAATATATAGTTATGGTTATCGCTATACTACATAAACATTGTCTTATCAGTCAAAAAAGAAATCCGGGTAGGGTTGATAGTCGACGGGTGAAGATTAGCGGCAAAAATTTTCTAAAATATTTCCATACTTCATAATGTTAAACTGTTCGGGATTTTATTATCGTTACATAGTAGCTGTTGCGCTACTACTAGCCCTTATAACAAATCACGTACCAGCCCCTTTGCTAAGATCAACAAGATTAGTAATTTGAAACAGACCGCTAATAATCAAGTTTTTATCTCTATTTATTCTATGTTAGCCTTTTCCTTAAATTTCGTATATGTTTTTAAATTATATTAATAATTATTATTCACCTTCAAAATAAATCCAGGCTCAGGCTGCAATTTCATGGAAATAGCTCCCGCAACAAGGCTTTTCTCGAAATCCAAGTCACGTTTTCTCGGTACGTCCAGAGCGGGAAATAGGTCTCCAATGAGACCCATAAATACAGGCATATCGTCCGTCACAATTTTCGGTATGTTAAAATCTCGCAGTGCTCTCATCAATACTTGGTCTTCGGGTCGAAGTCGATCACCACGCTGTTTATATTATAAGTAAATTGTAACAATCACGTCATGAAATTTTGTAGGATGTAACTTAACGAAATGACATGTATGTTGCATATTGCTAAGAACTCCGATTGGTTTGATCCGGGGCTCTGTATGTATTTGTATAGCATTAGTTTAATGTTTTTATTTATTAACCTTTGACATAACTTATGAATTTAACTACAAAAATTATGGACCTTCACACTTGTTTTACCCGTTTAGGAATAAAATTTCCAATATTTTCAATTTCCTAACATAGATAATATAAAATTGAAGGTTCTAGCCTCAGCAGTTTTGACTAGGTGTTGATTAATTAGACAAAGCGTGAGAATTGGATCAGTAGGTAATATGAACAACAAATAAACAATAAAATAATATAACAATATTTTATGCACAACTCAAAAGATCAAAATGCAATGAATGTTCCATATTATTAAATATTGTTGAAACAAGAGCTAATTCTGTTTGAATTGAAGTTGCTTAATATTTAATTAAAATTTATTGGTTTAAATATATAATAACCTTCAGAGAACCGGCGACTACGAGCACAGACTTGATAGCTCTAAGACCCCAATCGTAATGGTCTTGCTTTGACAGCAACTCTCGGCACAGCATGTACAAGGTGATGAATTTGCGTGCCAGGAGACGGGCCTCTTGGAACCCTTCGGCCACCAACATAATCTCGCAAATCAGTTCAAAATCTGGCACTACCATAGCACAAGGTCTGTGTACAACATGATATGGGACTTTAATAATATATGTTAGTAATTTCTAATACTCATTAGTTTTTTAGTGCTTCATCTTTGATATTGAAACAATGTTTCAAAATAAAAAATAACAAGACAATGATTTTATATTGTTTAGAAAAATACTTGGAATTATACAACGGCTGCTAATTCATTAATTGAGTATATATAACTACCTTTCTAATTATCACAGATGTAATTAATGGAGATATCTCAATATTGCAACACTGATTCCCATCTCGTATTTTGAATAATGAACTGGAGTAATTCCCCTTTCACGTTTTGTTCACAAAATGTTTTGGAGATGATAAAGTCAAAATCATTTTACACCATGTCTTGCATGCGCTAAAGGATAGTCGCGGAACATGACTCGAGAGTACTGTCATTTTAGTTTTTAAATTCCTGCTATGGTATAAGTTACACTCTCCATATTTATGTCCTGTTCAAATTTTCATTCGTGAATAATATACTTTTTTGTTCATCTACTCGAGTTCAAATATATTTTTTTTAAACTTGTATTGGATAACATTTAATGTAAATACAGATTTATCTAAATTTAATTAATTAATTGAATTCAAATAATTTATTTTAGTTTTGTGAGCAACAAAAAAGTCGTATATAAGATATTTAGCAAGATATAAATGTATTAACATATTTATATTCATTCTATTTAATAAAAGTAACTAAAATAAAAAATACCTAATTAGGAATTGAATTTAATTTATATACATTACTTGTGTATACTATTTGTTATATTGTTTGTTTCATGTAATAAGTGACAAATCACCGGAATAAAGCCTTCAAGTTCTCTGGTAGCTCCGTTCTCCCAGCATAACCTGGATTCATAGTGATGAACATTCCAATCGTAGGTACGAGCGAGATTATTTCTCCCATGAAGTCAAACTTCTTTTTCTTAGCTTTGATTGCATCTAACACACTTTTAACTTGTACTGACACTACCGACAACACTTCCACCGAAATTCGATTGAATTCGTCAAAGCATCCCCATGCGCCAGTTTGCGCTAAGCCTACAATGAAACGGTAATGTTAATCTAAAAATGAACTTAACAATACAGTGTGACGGCGAAAACCAAACACCGATTGATTTAACAGGTAACTACGAAATTATTATATTTTTTTTAGTGTTTTTATAAGTTTGATATATCCTTTTTTGACTCTATTTCTAGGATATATAGAAACGTTACGCCAAACATGTATATTTTACAAAATGATGAATTTTAACAAACCTTTATAGATATTTCCACACGACTTATAATCCATTTGCTCAGAGCAATTAAATACATAGACCATGATGCCAAGCGCTCTGCCCAAATCCTTCGTTGTCTCTGTCTTGCCAGTACCGGCGGGTCCAGCCGGCGCTCCACCCATAACTAAGTGAAGACTCTATAAACAAAAGTGAAAATCACGGAAAAATATGTATATTGGTAACATCTCCAAGTACCATATATATAAACACGTACCTGGGTCAGTGTGATATAGCAACGATCCGTCAATGGGGTAATTACAAGCCGAGGAGTATTACCTAAGTATTCGTAGTCATAGAGAAACTGAGCATCGCAAATGTTAGCGAAACAATTGTTTACTTTCAAATCCCACCTATGTCTATAATTTACAAGAGAAGATTTAGTGATAGTTGAAGTAGATATTCAAAACGTACAAAGCGCAATTTTTAAGCCGCTAAGTAAAATAAAAACTCGCCTTAATTGACTCTGCCACTGGAATGCATTGGAAGTTTCGACCTTAGCTACAATAAGCTTTGCAACGACATCTCTCGAGTGCACGTCAATGGTGCAAATTGTCATAATTTTCTGTCGATCTCCAACCGTCAAATCACCAAGTAGGAGAACAATTAGTGCATTCAACTGGGCGATTTGTTTTTTCTGGTAATCTTTTAAAGCATTCTCATATCCTATTAAACGGAGAGAGTTAAATTCAAAGTTTGTCCTAACAACAATTTTTATTGATAGTGCCGGCTTATTTTTTTATGTAAAATCATGTTTTTCTGGGAACATATTATGACACAACTCATTAAATTAATCGACGTATTTGGATAAGGTCATATGGCGCTATGTCCATAAAGTTTGAGGTACCATTAGGTTCTCATCCGTTGGCAATAATGCATGGACCCCAAAAATTTACGAGATGGCGCTCTCTAGTAAATAGTTATCGCAATTTTTTTTTCAAAACACATTTTGTAGGGAAACCATTATATACGTAATCTTAAAAAATAAAACCTAATTCAAATACAAAATTCGATTCAAATCACTAATGCTTTAGCTCTAACGCTGATATAGAGATAGGCGATGATAATAATAATATAATAAGATATGGTATCTTAAAATTATAATATTAATATAACCCAGTGACTACCCACCTTCTTCCAATTTTTCAAAAGCCTGATTGGTTTCAGTAGTCCACCAAATTTGAGTGCCAACTAGGGCAGGTTGTGCAGGCCAATCGAAAACCCATTCATCACGAGGCTTATCTTCGTAAGACTTAACGCTGTGTTCAAATATGTCTCGCAATGTGTATCTCATGCAGTCTGTTACACGATTAAGCCATAACTCCACCTGGATTATTTTCGGTGAAAAAACTATTAACATAAGTAAGACAGTACAACAGTTATAATTTTACATATCTACAAACTGATCTGGCAGATGTTATTTTGTTCATCACCTCGTATATTAGAATACTAACTCCACTACTACTACTTCATGGATCTATATGTATAAATCAAATTTTGGTAATAACTTCATTACACCGCTGCCTAGTGAATCTGGACATATTTTTGAATCACGTACTGTGGATTTCCTTTTATTACGACCTTGACTATAACGACATTTTTTCTATAGCGACCAATGAACGAATGAATTTAACTAAACTGTGTATGTCTGTATATCTTTATCTATGCCTTTTACGACTCCCGGATATAACGACGAAATTACGCGGTCCCTTCGATGTCGTCATATCCGAAATCCATTGTAGGTACATACTTATGTATATAGAGATTTGTCAACTTTACTTCCGCAAATATTACCTTTCCAGTACAATCACAACACGGTGCTTTGAACGGCACATGCTCTTCATTTTCTTTAGATATCATCTCGATAGCTTGCTTACTACCAGCCTTTGGAAATACTAACTTTGCCAAATTATCGTATAACTTAGTAAGATGTCGACAGACAGCAGGTGGATTATTACCATTAGACAATATATCTGAAAATAAATCCGTATAAAATATCAAATAAAATTTCAATGTATATAGTCTATAGCTATTTTCACAAATACACTACCGAGTAAATCCGCTGACGATACAAAATAAAAACGAGGATACGCCAAACGTTTGGTTTCCAAATAGTCGTTAAGTGCTTTTTCGCAAAGATTAAGTGCCCTCATAAGTTCCTCCAGCTTTTCTAATAGGCCTGGTTTGTTAGTAGCTTGAACGACATTAGGAGTTGCGGCGATGTCTCTTAAAAGTTCCTAGAATCAATCATTTGATTATTATAAAAATCTGTTAAACACTGATTAACTATCAACGTCACAATTTTTTTCTCACCTTGAATGTCTTATCAATATTATCGAATCTTTTAGAATCCTCGGGCAGCTGAGACCGGATGTCATCAGATCCGACAAAAATACTCTCAAGGTATTGCCATTTGCGCTGCACTTCGAACCAGATTGCAATAACAGCATCTGCTGTACCTAGTTTCTTCTGCCATGCTGTCACTTCAACTTCGTAGAAACCAATAAACTTCGACGACATCATGGTTTGAACTTGGTTCTAGAAATTATATTATTAAACATATTCATATCGCAAATTAATAATTAATCGCAAAAAGTACTTAAGTAATAAAATTATTTTGTACTTTCTTAATATTGTAATCAACAAACTTACCTGATTATCTTCAAGAGTTTCCACCAGCTCCTCGCTAGCTTTAGGCAATTTAATTCCAGTTCGATCATGAAAAGTGTACTCGAATTCCATCACTGCCCATGTTGCCTCCAGTTCTCTAAAATACAACATTTATTTAACATCTGGGGTATAGATATTTTGTGTTTATTTGTAAATAAAAACAACAAAAATTTACACACTTAAGTGTTTTCTCCATGGCTGCTTCTTTAACAGATTTATCAACAATAGTTTTAACTTCCTCTTCATACTTATGAAGATTCAATGCTAGTAAGTCTGCGAGAGTTGTGTCATCGTCGATATGGAACTTCACCTAAAACATTTCAAGAATTGTAAATCACAGTAGCGTTTAACTGCGTTTTCCATTATTACATTCATTCATCTCGACTTACCTAGAAGTTGTAGTCATTTAGTAAAAAAATATCAAAATTCTAGCTACGCTATTTACAAAATGAGTTAAAGCAAAACTAAAAATGATTACTATTTAGTTTAAAGAATGAATTCTGATAAAATCAAAGTATAGTTTTTAGATGTTTTCTTTTGGGTCAATGATTCTGTTATCGGTAAGACTCTGAATCCTTGCTCTCTCATCTCTGCAAGAGAATATGATCTGTTTAGCTTAACGTATTTATTGCCACTTTCGCATTCCTGAAGCTTTGGTCTTCTGAAATCTTGCATGTGTAAATAATGTTTAGCTTTCGTCTCTATATCATCATTATTTTTCTCCTTGACACTTTCAATAGATTTAGTTAATTCCTCTAAAGATTTAAAATCCTCAACAATCTCATCTAGTGAAACCAAACTTTTTACAAAAAGCTTCGGCACATATGATGTGACATGAACATGATTCATTTCGATGGACAAAATGTGTGAATGTGCGGCTTTCTAAAGAACAAAAATATCATTAACATGAAAGTTAAGTATATGATTAATACATACTACAAAGATAAATTTATATACATGTAAATTTATCATGTACACACCTTCGTCGCCATCATCAATTCAATCCAATGTCTGTCTTTAATAGCTGGGTTTTGCAAATCAGTTACAGCTCGCAAAGATGTCATCAAATTCTTAATAGTTCCTTCTATCGATAAATAAGGCTCCCTAAAATTTTAATACAAATATGTATTAATTGAGTATAGATATAAGCTAAATATGTTTTAATGTTAATATCTCGTAAACCAGTAGAGTGACCACCGGTTGGTAAGTGGTCATTGCTGGACATGGATATTCATAATACCAAGAGTGATCTCAACGAGTGTCGGCCAGAAAATGTTCGATGTACCGCTTGTTTATTGGCTGTCCAGATTTACGTTACGTTACGTTACGTTGAATTAGACTCCTCACAGCCCGTTGTGTAATTTTATTTTAAAACATTAATATTTTGTTATATTATTATCTACTTACCAAACCCTCATGTCTTTGTCAAGTTGTCGCATATCTTTCGTGAAACGTTTACACTCTTGATCCATTCCATCGGCATCGATTTTCTTCCATGGAGATTTCTTCCAGAACTCAATAGTGCCCATCACAAGGTAATAATAGTCCCATAATTGCTAATTTATAAAATAAAAGTAATAATTGCTATAAATTGTGACAATAAGTCATATTACACATTTACAACAAAAATAAAATTACTTTGATAAGCTTCAATTCTCGTCTACATTGTTTCAAATTTTTCTCGTCTGGCGGCTGTATATCGAATAATCCGCAAGATTTCTTCAGACCATTTACGATATCCTCAAATTGTAACAATTCTTGATGCACTGTGTCGATTTGCCGGTATGGCTCTTTGCAAGACTCCAAGAACATCTAGGAATGATGCACGGAATTCAAATGAACATTTAATGATAATAATGAACGTTTACACATACGTTTACTCATACTCCCCACTAGGGTTCCCTGTATTGCAGGTGGCATGGACATACACAAAATATGTCATCACACACAGCCATGATCCGAGAACAAACTATCACATAAATGTCTGCCCCGGTCGGGAATCCAACTCGGGAACTCTCGCTCGGCAGGCAGGGTCACTACCAGCGGGGCTATGTGGTCGTTTACTTACTAAAGTTCAAAAATACAGCAAATGTCAAAACCATACCAGACCTCTTTAAGCTTAAATTGATCCCTGTACATAGTCAGCCGTAGATTGATAAGTGCTACACGTTTTGCAATAAGTGCTGCTTGAGCAGCTTGCAAAGGCGCGACATTGTTCTTCATAACCGTTGCCAGTTTTACTAAATTCCTCCATTTTTCCGGTAAAACATCCAGCTATACAACATACAGGACGTTTAGTTAGTAACAAAAACAGTCACAAAAATTAATTAAAAATACTTACCAATTGTCCCATACATAAATAAACGCATGCAAAAGATGCAGCAAATGTGACATCAAACGCAGCAACAAGTTTGTATTAGTGCATAAAGCGACAGCATGGTGACCTTACCGATTACTCTTACCAATGTATATACCGAGTATTGGTGAGAGGCTGATGGTTCCTATTTCCATTTTCGGTTAGCATAATTGAGAAAAAAAATAAAACTCAAAAATTATAACGCTAAAATCATAACAACGGATACCATATTTCTGTAATAGGTTTAAATGAGACATCACAGTATTTTATCGCTACGCTATCTCCTTCATATATTACACCGACTGTTTCTTAAATAGTTAAAAGAACGAATAATAATTTCATTTATTATATTAAAGTACATCCTGACAATGAACTTACAATAACTTCCTTGTAAAACTAAGTCCTTTACCTGCTCGTAAGTCTCTTCAGGGAATTCCACTCCATATTCTTTCAAAACATATATAATATCACGCAATGGTTCGAACATTTGTTCAGTGCCGGCGTCTATTTTCGCTTTCACCTCATTAAGTACACCCATTACTTTCAGCAACCCTTCATAATCATCTTCACCTAACTCCACAGACAATTCCTTAACAGCGTAAGCTATAAACTTCTCGAGATCGTCCAAACTAAAATTCGTTAGACACAAATCATATAAGTACTTATTACTTAGCATAACTAAAAAATACAAATATTATATTGTTTTTCATTCTTCACATGCCTGGTCTGAACGTGATCTTTTAAATTCTGCTTGTAAAGATTGCTCCATTTACAAATTATATTCAGTATGGCTTGATTAAGACGCTTTAAGTCGAGTTTTAACCACCCATTACACAAGTAATCTGATGGCAATGCTGCCACCTCATCATATAGAGATTTAAATTTGTCTATCTGTAACATTAAAAAAAGTCGCTCAAAATATCTGATTTTAGATTACTTAATTATCAAAGTAAGTAATTTTACGAAACTATCGACATTTACCTCTTTCTGATACGCCTCTAGTGTTGGCTTACCATCAGGTGGATCACAGCCATATTCATATTTGTATTTGTCGAATTCCTCTGGAGGAATAACACGGCCATACTTTAAAAATCCTGCTAACACTTCTTGCCTATCTTCCATCCAGAGGGGTGTGTACTTCTCATATTTCTAATGAAGTAATAATGTTAAGTTACGTTTATGTTTCTTCTTCATACAATTTATTCAGAACTTACTACTTACCGAAGCATATTGAACAACATCATTGATACTGTTTTCTACCCTTTTCAAGATATCATGATACAAGTCAATCATATCTTCCTCATCAGCAATGTCATCTGCGTGTAAGTTTTGGATTATTAATTAAAAATTAATATTACTTTGAAATAGGAATAATAGAAAATAATATGTATGGTTACCTTCATACGTAGCATTCGGAATTAAAGGATCAATCCTCGGAAACATCGTCGCTTGTAAGAACATATCTTTCATCATTTCTCTGAGAGTGTCATAAAGTCCACCATCATCATCAAGATCCAGTGATGGTGAGAAGTAAATATCTAACAATTAGCATTAACCAAATTTAAATAAGTATATATATGTATTTCTATGATACAAAATGTGAAATTAATAAAAAAAAATACCAGGGTCCTTGAGCTCTGCTATAACTTCCATAAAGGCTACTCTGGGGCCCTTTTCTAAATCCGTTTGTTTTTCAAACAAATCTAGACTCGACTGAATTGCTTTCATCACTTGACGAGATACCTATAAGTGCAGTAAAAATAATAATTAAAACCGCTTACTTCTCTACTAATTTACTCATTCAATTATCCCTCTTATTCTGTATTAAATTTTTATGTAAGATAGTAAAAAATCCTACTAGATAATCGACGTATTGCACGTAAGCTGGCCATCGAGCCGCCCTAAATGCTTCCTCCTCCATTTCTTGTCGTTCAGCCTCTATATCAGCAAGTTCTTCAGGGTCTAATTCTTCTTCTTCTTCGACTGGTGATTCTACGTCCTCGCCTGAAATGTAATTTTATTATTATCATAATGTATTACATTCGTTCTATAAAATAATATACTAACAACTTACGATGTAACTAAAACATTTGTTTTATTACCTGCATCTCTTCGTGCTTGCCGTTCTTTTCTTTCGCTTTCCTTAGCTTCTCTCTTTAATCTTCTTGCTTCTCGTCTTTCAAACTTGACTTGAGCAATTTCATCTTTTTCTCGTTGTCTTTCCTCTTTTAGCAAACGTCTTTCTTCACGACGTTGTAAAATCTCTTGTAGTTTTTTTGCACGTAAAGCTTTCTCCTCATCGTCAAGTGTCGCTTCGTCTACTTCTTCTAATTCCTCTTCTTCATCTTCAGACTAAGAAAATTGTTAATTTTTTTGCACAATAGGATAATACTTATTGATTATTTATAGGTCATTTAGTATTTAGTAAGCTTTATTCATCACATTCACATGTTCATTGCTGAATATAATTAATATTGTTCTGTTTAATTTTCTAAGTGTAATATTTTAAAAGTACACCTATCCCCCGATTTACACGGTACTCGTTTTACACGTTTTCGCTTTTACACGGATTCCAAATAAGTTTTTTTTTGTTTTTATCGCACTCTACTAAATGCTACTGTGTTTGAACACGTGCGCTGTGTACACA